>OU696581.1:7448265-7548265 GCA_916048095.2 Sacculina carcini | reverse complement strand
GACCTATCTCTAGAATTCCTTGGCTGTCCAAAGTTCTTGAAATGGCTGCCTATATACAGCTATCTGACTACCTTGAGTCTGACAATTTGTTTCTTCCTGAGCAGTCTGGCTTCCGTCACTTTCACTCTACAGAAACTTCTCTAATATATATCTATGATTCTATTCTTGTATTTGAATGTAAGCACGAAAAATAAAAAAGAACAAGAAAGCACAATTCCACACGATCACACCGCAACACAATGCACTAAATACTACTCTCTCCACCGAACAACACTCTAAGCCACTGCACAAAACACCACACTCTCACTTCACCAGTAACGCACTGCCCAACATGCACGAGCGACCGTTGACTCCGGGCGGATACCACCCGCGCATGCATGCACTCATAGCTCGCGCTTATGCAACGCAGCTACCTCCGCGCGCGCATACAACAACGTACACAAAATCACACTCCCACGTACGCACACAAATACACATGCACGCACACACAATTATATATAGTACAAAATACAATACCATGCAATACACAATAAACATAATACATATCCCCCTGATTCTAAGAATCACTATGCCCGATTAGAATTATACACAACATAATCATTGAACCGCGCCGGACGCTGGCTCTGTCGCTGTGGTCGCGTCTGCTGCTGACCGCTACTCGCCGGACCAGTCCCGGCAGTCCTCTCACCGTACACCATGACGGCAGGCTCGCCGTCGTCCGCCACGTCACCGCTCGCCTCGACCAATGAGTTCGTGCCGCCACCGTTCTCCGTCTCCGCCCGTGGTCTGACATCACCCACGTGCCTGTTGATGCCATCGACGGCGACAACGAGGTCTGACACGATACTTGTGACGGTACCCCTGCGACCGACAGCATCACACCGATCACCGCGCTGCCTCACCCAGACAGGATCGCCGACCTCATAATCGCAGCCACGAACAGATGTGCTGCGCTGTCGCGGGAGTTCATCACGCATTCGCACTCTGTATCGATACACACAATCAACAGGTCTGCGACCGGCGTCATCGCTTGGCGTCAAATTGTGCAGCATCACAGCCTCTCTCACACTGCACTGTTTCCTCGCAACAATGGTCTTCACTGTCCGATGCGACCTCTCCGCTATGCCGTTTCCTTCTGGGCGAAAAGCACACCGATATCGAATGTTCACACCCCAACGTTCCATCGCCCGCACAAAAACCTGTCCACGAAAAGATGTGTCGTTGTCCAGAAGTATCTCATTTGGGGGTCCACGCTCACTAAAAATGTCATCGAAAATGTCCGCCACTTCATCGCTGCTGCGAGTGCGAACCTTGCGCCAGAGAGAAAACCTCGAAGGACCACAATCGATGACAGACACATACAACAAATCACGCACATGCACAAAATCTGCTGCCAGTCGGTGCCAGTTTTGATTCACGCTCAGATTCCCGTGTCTCCATTTCACTGAGGCCGGACAAATCGAATTACAGATGTCACACGACCTCACAACATCTGCGACTTCCCGCTTGCTCACGTAAAGCTTTTTCCTCCGGCAAAAGTACCGCGTTCGGTGGATGCCCGGATGTCCGGCGTCGTGGTGAATCTGCCGGATGCGAGGACGCACGTCAGTCGGTTCAGCACCTGCGGCACACACTGATTTGTCCTGTTTCAACCAGTGACCAGGCACACGAGTCAGGCAATCTGCTTTATTCCTCTCAGACGCCACCTTCATTACTTCAACAGTCAAGTTGTACTCGTCCAACAATCCACCAATGATCTCTAGTCGGCGCCTGATCAACAACTCACTACAGGCAGCTGTCCTGAGACGTTCTTTTGCCGTTAGAAGTCCTCTGAGCCATAAATGCACCGTGGACGAATCTGTGAAAACCCGAATTTTTCGAAATTTGAGCTTGATCGCCAGGCCAAGCCCCTTTATCACGGCCTCTAGCTCACTGAGGTTTATGTGGTGGCTGTCCCTTCTCAACCAGCAAGCATCTTCCACTGTCTCGCCATTCACCTCAACCAACGCACCAATGGCAATGTTGCTAGCGTCCACCCATACATTCGCCGAATCATCATCGATCTTCCACACGCCTCTCACGGGATCGCTATGCTGCAGTTTCGACATCACCTCGTTCACATGACTATTGATTGCTGAGTCACAAATCGGTTCGTCCCAGCTGTTTGTCGCTTCGGATGCAAGTCGCTTGATGTACGAAGCGGCAACTCGCAACCAGCCACCGACAGGATAATGCGACACCAAAGTACTGCACAAAGAAAACACGACTCGTCTCGTGAGCTGTTGCGGACATTCACCCACAGCATTGTCCCTTTTCCACATCAGCTTGCCAGACTCTGATGAAAACACGTGTAAGCCGAGCACACGTGTTCCGTCAGAGCTTTTGAATCTCCTTCGATTCAAGACCGTACTTGGCAAAGTGCTCCTTCACTGCTTCGGGTGACACAATGTTTCCATCAATGAGGACATCGTCAACATATGCCGATGTACCACGCCTTATCTGGTCGTTTTGTGCCATCACCGAGTCAACCACCGTATGCATGATCATGGGCGCCTCACTCAACCCGAATCCAAGCCTGGTCAAGCAGTACAGCACACCATTGAACTTCACCGTCTGGAAAGGCCACAACGAACTGTCCACTGATATCTGCAGGTAGGCTTTCTTGAGGTCCATGATAAACACATTGTCTCCCTTCATCCGCCATTCCCTCAGCTTCTCATTGCATACGTCAGCATCTGCAGAACGAGTGTCAATGTGTTTATTTAATTCTCGGAAATCAAGGACCGGTCTCACTTTGTTCTTGTTCTTTTGGGTCACTGCCATCAGAGGAATTAAACAGCGAGCAGGCCCATGTACACTCTCATCATAGGGAGTCAACCATTTGTTGCTGATCCACTAATTTATCTCTCTGTCAAATGCCTCCTTGGCGTGTTGCCTCACATGATATTGTGCAGTTTCGTTTGTCAAACGATGAGGCTCGTGGTCGTCAAGCCACTTCCACTTGCAAGTCCACATGTTTTTAACTGCATCAAACCGTGCCTCATGCCCAGGTTTTGACTCAACAATATCACCAGCCGCAGCACAGTATGCGGCCTTGGCACTCACTTGAAAACGCACCCTACCGTCAGCACTTACACAAACACCCCCCAGCGCTGATATGGCGTTCATTCCCAGAATCGCATCATATCCCATCGGCTTGTGCTGCACAACAAGGGCCTTCACCACAACTGACTGTTCCTCGACACTCACACAACATTCACCAACACCCGAACAGTCAAAGCTCATGCCACCCAGAGTATTCACATGAGTCGTTACTGATGTCCATGTTTTACAAACACCGCTCCACACAATACAGCGAGAACAACCGGTATCAACAAGCACATAAGACTCACGTTGATCAATAAACACAGTGACTGAAGGAAGCGCCTCATTGCTCACTGAGGAGAGGGTGCTGGCGCTGACGAGCCCTCTCCTTCCTCGTTTCCCTGACAGTCCTTCGCCATGTGACCCAATTTGGAACAATTATAACATCGTATCCGATATTTCCTTTTGGGGCACTCTCTACTCAAATGACCATTCTGATTGCAAATGTAGCATTTTCGAGGTGAAAGCGACCCGGCATTGGCGGCTAAACAGTTTGATGGGCTTTTTGTCGTTTGTAACACCATGCGAGTTCTGCTCGTAATATCACTCAACGACAGAGACTCTGACACTGTGCTTGCACGAATACTGGTCGCCACGTGATCGGATAGGCCATTTACAAATGCACATATCAGCAGATTATCGGATACGCCACCGAGTGAAACAGCGAGTTTTTTCAAATCTGCTAAATATACGTCAGGCGACTCACCTTCTTGCAGACGACGACTGGTGAACAGGGCGTATGCACGGAATCTGTCCACTCCAAACGCCGAGAACAAAGCGCTGCGAGTCCCTTTCGCACAACGACGAATTTCATCCGGCAGTTGGGACCACACAACAAACGCGCCATTTGAGAGACGTAGTGGCACTACGCTCATCACATCGACGCCTTTGAGCTGACACATCATCTCCGTGCGAGTCCACCATTCCACAATGTCACTCTCACCATCAAATTCTGGTATCACGCGAGCGTCGAAACCACATGAAGACTCCATTTTTCGTAAGGGCCGGTTAGCTTGTATTTGAATGTAAGCACGAAAAATAAAAAAGAACAAGAAAGCACAATTCCACACGATCACACCGCAACACAATGCACTAAATACTACTCTCTCCACCGAACAACACTCTAAGCCACTGCACAAAACACCACACTCTCACTTCACCAGTAACGCACTGCCCAACATGCACGAGCGACCGTTGACTCCGGGCGGATACCACCCGCGCATGCATGCACTCATAGCTCGCGCTTATGCAACGCAGCTACCTCCGCGCGCGCATACAACAACGTACACAAAATCACACTCCCACGTACGCACACAAATACACATGCACACACACACAATTATATATAGTACAAAATACAATACCATGCAATACACAATAAACATAATACAATTCTCAAATCTACTCTCTCTGGCAAGGATGTTCTACTTATACAACTAGACTTTTCTGCTGCTTTTGACACTGTTAATCATCTGCTTCTTATTGATACTCTGTTAGACTTAGGCATTAGCGACACAGCTCTTTCTTTCTTTCGCTCTTATCTTTCTGATAGATCTCAATACGTATCTACCTCTGCTGATTCTTGTAGTGAGGCTTGCCCACTAACTTGCGGTGTCCCTCAAGGCTCTGTCTTAGGCCCTCTCCTCTTCAATATCTATCTAACCTCTGTAGGGAAAGTACTTCGACGTCACGATGTGTCATTTCAAATATTCGCTGATGACATTCAAATCCTTCTCTCGTCCGTGTCTATTTCTCGCTCTTCAGTCAGTTCTATTCTATCTGATATTGAAAGTTGGGCGTTCACTCGTCATCTCAAACTTAATCCTGATAAGACTAAGTATATTCTCTTTCCATCTTCTAATAGTACTACTTCTCTTAGTATACCTCTATCCTGCTCTGTACGTAATCTTGGTATCATTTTTGATAGCTCTCTTTCTTTTTATCCACACATCTCTGACATTATTAGGTGCTGTAACTTTCAGCTCAGGCGTATCTATTCCATTCGTAGATATATAACAATTTATGCTGCTTTCAAGTTAGCTAACTCATTCATCTTTAGCAAAGTTCAGTATTGCTGTTCTCTTCTACTATCACTCAACCACCGCCAGCTTAGGAAACTTCAATCTATTATTAATAAAGCTTGTCGTATGATATTTAATCTTCCTTCGGGTTCTCATGTTTCTTCTTCTCTACACAAACTTAAGTTACTTCCAATCAAGGCTCTTATTGAGTATCGTATTTGTTTAATTATTCATTCAGCTCTTCATCTTCGTAAGCCTACGTATCTGTTTGACCTTCTGTCTTATAAAACCTCATCTCTTTCTCTTAGGTCTTCTAAGGATCATTTTCTACTAGTTGAACCTCCCTTTCCTTCTAGGCATTCTCACTACAATCGCTGCTTCTCTATCTTAGGACCTCGCATCTACAATAGGCTATCTCCCTCAATACGCTCAATCAAATCTCTTTCTCTTTTCAAAAAACACACTAAAATTTTTTTCCCAAGTAAGTCTTTTTACTGTCTTAATAATAATACGTATATTAGTAGTGATTACAAGGTCTGATAGTTTCCTCTTCTTGTCTACTAGGTCTAATATAAATTGTTTGTGTGTGCATCTATGTGTCTTTCTATCTTTTTTATGTATGTCTTCCCATTGTATGTTCTGTCTGTGTATTGTTCTGTGAGTTCCGCTATCTGTGTTTGTATGTCCCTTTCTGTCTGTGTGTGTGTTGCGTTCAGTTTTGTTTGCATTAATGTGTCTATTGTTTTGTGTGTTGTCAATCTGAGCTTATGTCCTTGTATGACTGATGTGTTGTCTAAATGTGTTATCTCCTGTGTAGTTTTAATATGCTATCTGTAAACGTGAATGTATTGTTTATTTTGTGCGTTTATGTACTTATCTATTGTGTTTATGTGCGTGTGTGTGAGTGTCCTTGTCCCCCTCTCTCCTTTTTTCTCGTTGTGCGCGCGTATGTGTTTCCTGTTCTTGTGTATGTTTGTTGTCCCATTCTATGTCCTGTCTGTGTATTGTTGTGTTTTTTTGTTTTGTGTTTTGAGTTTTTTTTTCTTTTTTTTTCACTGTTTTCTTTCTGTCTGTGTGCATGTGTGTGTGTTGGTATGTGTGATTGTGAATGTGTATGTACTTTGCTTTAGTGTGTGTGTGTGTGTGTGTGTGTGTGCAGCGCCTTAGAGACCCTCTAGGTGTAGGGCGCTATATAAATATCTTAATGTAATGTGTGTATGTGTGTGTGTGTGTGTGTGTGTGTGTGTGTGTGTGTGTGTGTTTGTGTGTGTGTGTGTGTGTATCTGTTGCTGAAATATCCTCTTTTGACAGCTCTCTTCCTGCTGGCTACTCAGCTTTTCATAATTGTCGCCCTATGAATGTCTCTAATTCTACTAAATGTTCTGGTGGTGGTGTTTCTTTTGTCTATAATTCAAATATTATTAAGGCCCATCTTTGTAGTGTAGATATAACTATCAAGTCATTTGAGTATATTTGCTGTAAGGTTTTAGGTAAAAATGCTTTTCCTGTATGTATTATCAACATTTACCGTCTTAATTCTGTTTCTTCCTCAATTTTTCTTGATGAATTTTCTTCTCTTCTAGACACACTTCTTCCAATTTTCTCTTCTAGAATAGTGATTTGTGGTGACTTCAACCTTTGGGTTGATGCGCCCCATCTCAAGTCTTGTTCTTCTATGTTTTTACAATTAATTGACTCATTTGGTCTTTATAATCATATCTGCTGTCCTACTCATGTTCACGGTCACACACTTGATCTTCTCCTTTCTTTTTCTGATTCTTCTGTTCTGATTAAAGATCTCACTGTTTCTCGTATTGATTCCTCCATATCTGACCATTCATTAATAGAATTTTCTGCTTTCCTTCCTATCACTTGCAAATCTCCTAAAACTATTAGTTTCTCGGATTATCGTAATGCTGACTTAGATTCTCTTTATATCAATATGCACTTGTGTTTTGCTACTGAATGTTTCGTTGATATACCGCCTGCTTCTCTCTTAGGGTATTTCAATACATCCCTTGATTCTCTTAAGTCCACCTTTATTCCTGTTAAAGTCTTCAGATCCACTAATACTCGCTGTCCTTGGTTTAACTCTGATATTAAAAACTCTAAAATCTCCCTTCGTCGTCTTGAGCGTCAATGGCGTCGTCTCAAGACTGACTCTTCTTGGCAAATTTTCTGTTCTGCTCGTCGGCATCATCACCTTCTCTGTGATTCCGCCAAAAAATCTTACTATAATACTAAAATCTCTTCCTGTCTCAATTCTAAGAAACTGTGGAAGCTTTTTAACAGTCTTTTAGGTAATTCCCGTAGTCTCATCCTTCCTGATTTGGCATCTAACCAATTACCTTCTCTATTCATGAATTTTTTTCAGTCTAAAATCGATAAGATTCGTTGCTTGTTCCCTTCTGTTTTACCATTATCCTCTCCGTGCTCAACCTCATCTGTTTTTAACTCTTTTGCTTTAGTAACCATCTCTGACTGTAGAGCTATTTTAAGGCATGTTAAAATTCATTCTTCATCTCTCGACCCCATTGATCTTTCCAGGATTCCTCACTCCATTGAACTACTTCTTCCTTTCTTATCTAATTTCATCAATGCTTCTTTCACTCATGGGGAATTTCTGGCATGTAAAACTGCCAGTATTCTCCCTATACTTAAGAAATCTGATCTGGATGCTAACACGCTTTGTAACTATAGACCTATCTCTAGAATTCCTTGGCTGTCCAAAGTTCTGGAAATGGCTGCCTATATACAGCTATCTGACTACCTTGAGTCTGACAATTTGTTTCTTCCTGAGCAGTCTGGCTTCCGTCACTTTCACTCCACAGAAACTTCTCTAATATATCTCTATGATTCTATTCTCAAATCTACTCTCTCTGGCAAGGATGTTGTACTTATACAACTAGACTTTTCTGCTGCATTTGACACTGTTAATCATCTGCTTCTTATTGATACTCTGTTAGACTTAGGCATTAGCGACACAGCTCTCTCTTTCTTTCGCTCTTATCTCTCTGATAGATCTCAATACGTCTCTACCTCTTCCGATTCTTGTAGTGAGGCTTGCCCACTAACTTGCGGTGTCCCTCAAGGCTCTGTCTTAGGCCCTCTCCTCTTCAATATCTATCTAACCTCTGTAGGGAAAGTGCTTCGACGTCACGATGTGTCGTTTCAAATATTCGCTGATGACATTCAGATCCTTCTCTCATCCGTGTCTATTTCTCTCTCTTCAGTCAGTTCTATTATATCAGATATTGAAAGTTGGGCGTTCACTCGTCATCTCAAACTTAATCCTGATAAGACTAAGTATATTATCTTTCCATCTTCTAATAGTACTACTTCTCTTAGTATACCTCTATCCTGCTCTGTACGTAGTCTTGGTATCATTCTCGATAGCTCTCTTTCTTTTGATTCACACATCTCTGACATTATTAGGTGCTGTAACTTTCAACTTAGGCGTATCTATTCCATTCGTAGATATATAACTATTTCTGCTGCTTTCAAGTTAGCTAACTCATTCATCTTCAGTAAAATTCAGTATTGCTGTTCTCTTCTACTATCTCTCAACCACCGCCAGCTTAGGAAACTTCAATCTATAATTAATAAGGCCTGTCGTATGATATTTAATCTTCCTTCGGGTTCTCATGTCTCTTCTTCTTTACAAAAACTTAGGTTACTTCCCATTAAGGCTCTTATTGAGTATCGTATTTGTTTAATTATTCATTCAGCTCTTCATCTTCGTAAGCCTGCGTATATATTTGACCTTCTGTCTTATAAAACCTCATCTCTTTCTCTTAGGTCTTCTAACGATCCTTTTCTACTAGTTGAACCTTCCTTTCCTTCTAGGCATTCTCACTACAATCGTTGTTTCTCTATCTTAGGACCTCGTATCTACAATAGGCTTTCTCCCTCTATACGCTCAATGAAATCTATATCTCTTTTCAAAAAACATACAAAAAAATTCTTTATCACTAAGTCTTATTACTGTCTTAATAATATTGTATATATTAGTACTGAATATAAGGTCTGATTGTCTCCTAATTCTGTCTTCTATGTGTATGTGCTTCATGCGTGTGTTTTCCGTTCTTGTGTATGTATGTTTCTCCATTGTATGCTGTCTATGTGTTGTTGTGTTGAGCTCTGTTATCTGTGTTTGAGTGTCTGTTGAGTTGTGTTCTCTGTCTATGTGTTTCAGTGTATGTCATTGTATGTCTGTTATGTTGTGTTTTCTGGTTTGTATTTGTTTGTCCATTGTGTTGTGATTTGTCAATCTGAGTGTATGTCGTTGTATGCCTGCTGAGTTGTCTTAATGTGTTGTATTTTGTGTTGTATTCTGTGCTGTATGTCTGCTGTGCTATCTTATTCAATATGTATGTGCGTGTGTATTTTTGCGTTTTTGAGTATGTAAACGTGAGTGTGTCTGTGTTTGTGCGTATATGTACTTGTCTGTTTTGTGTGTGTGTATGTAGGTGAGTGTGTGTGTTCGTGATTGTGTATGTGTATGACTCTTGTACTTGAGTGTGTGTGAGCGCTTTTGAGACCCTCGGGTGAAAAGCGCGATATAAATGTCTTAATGTAATAATAATAAAATATGTGTGTGTGTGTGTGTTTTTTTTTTTTTTGAGACACACAAATATATTTACAAACACGTACACATATTCACAATACTACTATAAAACAATGGAGGCGGCGTTGCCACGAATGACGGCCAGGCTTATTCGCTGTCGAAGCCAGGCCGTCTCTCGCGGCTCCCCTGAACGCTCACTTATTCTGCCGCCCAGGAGCTTCACGAAGTCGTCCAGGGGCGCCCCCATCACGCCGGTGGTCTCGATGGCCAGCGGCACGAAATCGTACCGCTGGCACAGTTCTGAGTAGCGCCGCCGCTTTCGGACTTCCGCCGCCTGCGCTGCTGCCCCGGGAGTGACCGCGCCATCCAGCAGATGTGTGTCACAGAACGTGTTGACGCAGGTCACATCCCAGAGCAGCGACTTGCCGTGCCGCACCGGGAACACGGTGATTCCGTCCGGTCGGCGGCCGTCGCCGCGGTCAAGGCCTCGTGGCTCCAGCACCGCGGCGATTCCTGCCGACGCCAAACTGCGGCGAATGATGTTGTTCAGCGCTGTGTGGCGTGGCAGGCGGCCGGCATTGCGACTGCAGGAGAGGCTATGGTGGCCCCACCTGTCAGTTTTGGCACCGCAGCGACACCTGTGCGGTTCCTGCACTGCGGCACCGAGTCGCAACGCCACGCCGACTCGGACGGCTTCGTCTGGCAGCAACAAGCCGAGGCTGGCGACAGGCAGCGCTGACAGCCAAGCGCCACTGTGAGGAGCGGCCGCGGCCAGGAGACGGGCTCGGCACAGCTGGTTCGCGCTTCCGAGGAAGTGTGTGTGTGTGTGTGTGTGTGTGTGTGTGTGTGTGTTCACTCTTGTTTGAGAGATTGTCCTGTGCGGATGTGTTTTCGTCTTGCTCCTGCTATTTGCGTTTTCGTGGTGTTCAGTGTTGTGATCGTGGTTAAGGATTTCGCGGCTAGGTGCTATTTTGTGCCTGGTCCGACCCTTCGTGTGTGTGTGTGTGTGTGTGTGCGTGTGTGTTCAAACACCGGCCGGCGTCTCTGTGCGTGGGCCGTGTGTTTGTATGCGCGTCTGCCCGCCCGACCCTTCCTGCGTGTGAGAGTGCGTGTGTGTGAGCGTTCGTGTGTGTGTGTGTGTTTGTGTGTGCGTGTGTTTGTATGCGCGTCTGCCTGTGATTCGCCTTGATCGGTGATTTTATCGCACTCGTAATGAGTGTGGTAAACAAACCAACCGGACTCCAGCCCTCCCGTGCTGCCTCCCCTCCTGCCGGCACCAACTGTGGCGTGTGCAAAATGGCTGTCTCTGTCTCGGCACTGTGCTGCTCAAAATGCAGCAAATATGTGCACGTGAAATGCTCACGTCTGCCCAGATACGTCGTGATGAATTTCTTCACGACAAGATGCGCTTTCACTTGTGAGAGCTGCATTCTGGCTCGCGACTCAAACTCAGCCGAGATGCGCGCATGGCTTGACAGTGTTTTTCACTCGTCACCCTCCGCCAAAGCTGATGAATGCCCACTTGACAAGCCCGCTGACAGTCAGTCACTGCAAGATCTGACTAAGACTGTCAATGAAATCAAGCAGCAGCTTCAACTGGTCTGCAAGCAAAAACTCTCGTCTCCGCTTCTTCCTACACCGCCATCTCTCATGCCAACTCCTCCATCTCTCATGCCAACTCCCACATCTCTCCTGCCAACTCCCACATCTCTCCTGCCAACTCCGACATCGTGTGCGGTGCAGCAGCCGCGCACATATTCGCAAGCAGTATCCCGCGAGATCATTGTGAAGTCTTCCGATGAAGTCGCGGTGGATTCCAAGCGCGT
The DNA here is from genome assembly GCA_916048095.2 of Sacculina carcini. Lineage (NCBI taxonomy): Eukaryota > Metazoa > Arthropoda > Thecostraca > Sacculinidae > Sacculina > Sacculina carcini. Next base: position 7,536,707 of record OU696581.1, on the reverse strand, counting down.
GTCAGAGGCACTTCAATCTGTACCAGTGCTGGCTATGACGACCACCAAGCGTGGTGCTGTCAAGGTGAAGTTGCCAGACAGCAAGACTGCTGGTCACGCCTTGAAGGCAATCAAACATGTTGCCCATCTGAAAACGTCGTGCCCTGGAAAAGTTCTGCCCAAGTTGACAATCACTTCTGTCAGCTCTGATATTGCCAACGACAACATCACCGAATTTGTCAGCAGAAAAAAACAGCCAGGTCAAAGCTGCAATCAACCGCGCAGCTGATTTCCGTGTGCTGTTTTCAAAGAAGTCGTCGGAGCACACCAAAACAGTTGTTGTGGCTGTCTCCCCTACAATCCGTGACATCATCATGAAGTCCGGATTCGTCTACTTGGGCGACAGCAGATGCCTGGTATACGATCGCTTCTGGGTCACGCGCTGCATCAAATGTCAGCGACATGGCCATAAGTCTGACAAGTGTAGAGCCCAGGAGGCCACTTGTGGGTGGTGTGCCGGAAAGCACGCTACCAAATCGTGCCCGGCGAAGAATGCCCGCAAGTGTATCAACTGTGCACGTGCGGGTCGTGCGAACGTCGGCCACACGTCATTCGACCCGTCGTGTCCTTGCCTCACGTCATCGAGGACTCATCTGATCAGCCGCACTCAGACCATCGAGGATTCCAACTCGGAAAACTAGATGTGACCTCCGGCCTGACTGATTGTGCTCAGCAGTCGACTTCGGAAAGAGATGCTGGATCTTCAGTTCTGCTTCCTTCAATCAGCAATTCATCCGCTGATAAGTGTCTTTCTTCTCTCTCTGATTCATTTTCTATTAATCCTCGTTCTAAATGTATTAATGCAATTGGTTTATTAAAATGTGCTTTCTTGAATTTTAGGTCTATTAGGTCTAAAATATCACTTTTTGCGTCCATCCTTCCTAAGTATGATATTTTTCTGGTTATTGAATCGTGGCTCTCTGTTGCTGAAATATCCTCCTTTGACCGCTCTCTTCCTGCTGGTTACTCAGCTTTTCAAAAATGTCGCCCTTTGAATGTCACTAATTCTACTAAGTGCTCTGGCGGTGGTGTTTCTTTTGTCTATAATTCTAGCATCATTAATGCCTATCTATGTAGTGTAGAAATTCCTATTAAGTCATTTGAATACATCTGTTGTAAAGCAATAGGTAAAACTACTCTGCCTGTATGTATTGTCAACATTTACCGTCTTAATTCTTTCTCTTCCTCAATTTTTCTTGATGAGTTTTCTTCTCTTATAGACACACTTCTTCCAATTTTCTCTTCTAGGATAGTGATTTGTGGTGACTTCAACCTTTGGGTTGATGCGCCCCATCTCAAGTCTTGTTCTTCTATGTTTTTACAATTAATCGATTCACTAGGTCTTCGTAATCATATATGCTGCCCTACTCATGTTCACGGTCACACACTTGATCTCCTCCTTTCTTTCTCCGATTCTACTATTCTTATTAGAGATCTCACTGTTTTTCCTATTGATTCCTTCATTTCTGATCATTCATTAGTTGAATTTTCTGCCCGCCTCCCTATCACTTACAAATCTCCCAAACTTATTAGTTTCTCGGATTATCGTAACGCTGATTTGGACTCTCTTTATGTCAATATGCATTTGTCTTTCGCTACTGAATATTTCGTTCATATACCACCTAATTCTCTCTTAGGATACTTTAACTCATCCCTCGATTCTTTCAAATCAACCTTTATTCCTGTTAAAGTCTTCCGTTCCACTAATACTCGCTGTCCTTGGTTTAACTCTGATATTAAAAATTCAAAAACCTCCCTGCGTCGTCTTGAACGCCAATGGCGTCGTCTCAGGACCAACTCTTCGTGGCAATATTTCTGTTCTGCCCGCCGTCATCATCATCTTCTTTGTGATTCCGCCAAAAAATCTTACTATAATTCTAAAATTTCTTCCTGTCTCAATTCTAAGAAACTTTGGAAGCTTTTTGACAGTCTTTTAAGTAATTCCCGAAGTCTTGTTTTCCCAGATTTTGCCTCTAATCAGTTACCTTCTATATTTATGAATTTCTTCCAGTCTAAAATCGATAAGATTCGCTGCTTGTTCCCAGCTGCTCTACCATTATCCTCTCCGTCCTTACCCTCCTCTGTTTTTCACTCTTTTACTTTAGTTACCCTCTCTGATTGTAGAACTATTTTAAGGCATGTTAAAATCCATTCTTCATCTCTCGACCCCATTGATCTTTCCAGGATTCCTCACTCCATTGAATTGCTCCTTCCTTTCTTATCTAATTTCATCAATGCTTCTTTCACTCTTGGGGAATTTCTTGCATCTAAAACTGCCAGTATTCTCCCTATACTTAAGAAATCTGATCTGGATGCTAACACGCTTTCTAACTATCGACCAATCTCTAGAATTCCTTGGCTGTCTAAGGTTCTTGAAATGGCTGCCTACATACAGATATCTGAATATCTTGAATCTAACAATTTGTTTCTTCCTGAGCAGTCTGGCTTCCGTCACTTTCATTCTACAGAAACTTCTCTCATTTTTCTCTATGATTCTATTCTCAAATCTACTCTCTCTGGTAATGATGTTCTACTTATACAACTAGACTTCTCTGCTGCATTTGACACTGTTAATCATCTGCTTCTTATTGATACTCTGTTAGATTTAGGCATTAGCGACACAGCTCTCTCTTTCTTTCGCTCTTATCTTTCTGATAGACTTCAGTTTGTTTCTACCTCTGCTGATTCTTGTAGTGAGTCTTGCCCACTAACTTGTGGTGTACCTCAAGGCTCTGTCTTAGGTCCTCTCCTCTTCAATATGTATCTTACCTCTGTAGGGAAAGTTCTTCGTCGTCACGATGTGTCCTTCCAAATATTCGCCGACGACATTCAAATCCTTCTCTCGTCTGAGTCTATTTCTCACTCTTCAGTCAGTACCATCCTATCTGATATAGAAAGATGGGCGTTCACTCGTCATCTCAAACTTAATCCTGATAAGACTAAGTATATTCTCTTTCCATCTTCTAATAGTACTACTTCTCTTAGTATACCTCTATCCTGCTCTGTACGTAGTCTTGGTATCATTCTCGATAGCTCTCTTTCTTTTGATTCACACATCTCTGACATTATCAGGTGCTGTAACTTTCAACTAAGGCGTATCTATTCCATTCGTAGATATATAACTATCTCTGCTGCCTTTAAGTTAGCCAACTCATTCATCTTTAGCAAAGTTCAGTATTGCTGTTCTCTTCTACTATCTCTCAACCACCGCCAGCTTAGGAAACTTCAATCTATTATTAATAAAGCATGTCGTATGATATTTAATCTTCCTTCGGGCTCTCATGTTTCTTCTTCTTTACAAAAACTTAGGTTACTTCCCATTAAGGCTCTTGTTGAGTATCGTATTTGTTTAATTATTCATTCAGCTCTTCATCTTCGTAAGCCTGCGTATCTGTTTGACCTCCTCTCTTATAAAACCTCATCTATTTCTCTTAGGTCTTCTAACGATCCTTTTCTACTAGTTGAACCATCCTTTCCTTCTAGGCATTCTCACTACAATCGTTGTTTCTCTATCTTAGGACCTCGTATCTACAATAGGCTATCTCCCTCAATACGCTCAATCAAATCTCTATCTCTTTTCAAAAAACATAGTAAAAATTTCTTTCTCACTAAGTCTTATTACTGTCTTAATAATATTGTATATATTAGTACTGAATATAAGGTCTGATCGTTTCCTAATTCTGTCTTCTATGTGTATGTGCTTCATGCGTGTGTTTTCCGTTCTTGTGTCTGTATGTTTCTCCATTGTATGCTGTATGTGTGTTGTGTTGAGCTCTGTTATCTGTGTTTGTGTGTCTGTTGTGTTGTGTTCTCTGTCTATTTGTTTGAGTGTATGTCTTTGTGTGTCTGTTATGATGTGTTTTCTGGTTTGTATTTGTGTCTCCATTGTGTTGTGATTTGTCAATCTGAGTGTATGTCGTTGTATGTTTGCTGTGTTGTCTTAATGTGTTGTATGTTGTGTTGTCTTCTGTGCTGTATGTCTGCTGTACTATCTTATTCAATATGTATGTGTGTGTGCGTGTGTATTTTTGTGTTTCGGAGTATGTAAACGTGAGTGTATGTTTGTGTTTGTGCGTATATGTACTTGTCTGTTTTGTGTGTGTGTGTGTGTGTGTGTGTGTGTGTGTGTGTGTGTGTGTGTATGTAGGTGAGTGTGTGTGTTCGTGATTGTGTATGTGTATGACTCTTGTGCTTGAGTGTGTGTGTGTGTGTGTGTGTGTTTTTTTTGTTTTTTTTGTTTTTTTGTGTGTGTCTACATGTATTTACAATCAAGTATTCATTTTATAATAATGTAAAATTAAGCACGCACAAATGCGCGCGTTGTATATGCGAGTCAGTTCGGCGACCCGGTGATGGTTGCCGCGTTGCCGCGCACGACCGCCAGGCTGACCCGCTCTCTGAGCCAGGCCGTCTCGCGTGGCTCTCCCGAACGCTCTGTGATTCGACGACCGATGATCTTGATTAGGTCGTCAAATGTGGACCCCAGCACGCCGGTAGTTTCGATGGCCAGCGGTGCGAAGTCATACCGCTGGCTCAAGTCCGAGTAGCGTCGTTTCTTCGTCTCCTCGGCCGCCCGAGCCGCTGCCCCGGGAGCGACTGCACCCTCCAACAGGTGTGCACTGCTGAAGGTGTTGGTGCACGTCACGTCCCAGACGAGCGATTTGCCGCGCCGGAAGGGAAAGACGGTGATCCCGTCCGGGCGGCGGCCGTCGCCTCTGTTCAGACCACGAGGTTCCAGCACTGCCGCGACTCCTGCCGACGCCAAACTGCGATGAACGATGTCGTTCAGGGCAGTGTGACGCGGCAGTCGGCCGACGTTGTGGCAGCACGACAGACTGTGGTGGCCCCATCGGTCGGTCGTTGAGCCGCAGCGGCACCTGTGCGGCTGCTGGATGGCGGCTCCCAGGCGCAGCGCCACGCCGACGCGAACGGCTTCGTCGGGCAGCAGCAGGCCGAGACTGGAGATCGGAAGGGCGGACAACCAGGCGCCGCTGTGAGGTGCGGCCGCAGCCAGAAGGCGAGCTCGGTCGACCTGGTTAGCTCTCTGGAGCAGATTATTCCAGCGGAGCTCTGACGCACTCGTGTCAAGGTGACGCTGAGTGAGGGGCTGATCCTGGCTGAAGGCCGGGCACATTTTACTCACAAACTCCTCTACGGGGGGCGCCGGGAGACCAGGTCTGTCACCGCGTTGGCGGTCAATTATATGACTGACCAGGTCCCCAGCGGCCTCCATTGAGGCGATATGAGCGGGCAGCGCCACGTCAATCAGCCGCCTAGCCCCTATGCCACCCAGACGGACGGGCAGCGCCGCTTGCTCCCATTGGTCGTCGTCCAGGTCGACGTTGCAGCAGCTGCCGATGGCCGATCGGAGGCTCTCGTCGATGGTGACAAGCTGAGAGGTCGCCCTGTATACTGGGGCTGCTCTCATCAGGTACATGGCCCGCGGAACCGACGCGTATCTGGTCAGGAAGAACAGCGCCGGGTGCGAGCCGATGTTGGTGGTGCGCCTGATGAGCAGCTCCAGCTGGTGATGGATGTTGTCCAGGGCTGCCGGTATGCCTCCAGACTCGAGGGGTGCGCCCAGAAGTGTTGCCGTTGCCGCTGGTGTTGAAGAGGATCCCGGCAGGTGCCTCTGGATCAACGTGTCGGCCGTGTCATCATCGGAGGGTCCGAGCCCGATAGCCTTGCACTTGGTGGGGTTCAGTGTGAGGCCGATGTCGTGCAGGGCTGGGACGAGACGCCTGATATCTGATTGCACAACGTCTGAAGGCCCTCCTATTGTGGCGTCGTCGAGGTACCAGACGTTCAGCGGTGACTCGAGCCGCTGAGCCACCGGATCGACCGCGAGGGCGAACAGTGCGGGACCGAGAGGGTCTCCCTGCTGCACGCCGCGGCACGACCAGATACGCCTGGTACCGTGAAACAGAGGTGTTGGCTGGCCGTATGCCTGTGCGACGAGCGGCAATGCGACGGGGAAGCGGCGACTCACCTCATCCAGCAGGGTGCGGCGGTTGACGCAATTGAACGCGTTGGCCACGTCTAGTTTCACCAGAACGTGACCGCGCCGCCCCTTGTTCGCCGAAAGGAAGTGGCGCGTTGCGTGCACAGCCGCCTCACATCCCAACCTTGTACATACGCCCAGCTGCACTGGGTGTAGCTCGTGCGCCAGCGCCGACGCCAGTTTGCCGGCTACCAGCTTGCTGGCGATACGCCGGAAGATGCTGCCCACTGCTATTGGGCGCAGACCCCCCGATTTTTTCCTAAGGGCGACGAGGCGTGCACTGAAAAATGCGCCCTTAGCGAAGTCGGGAATCAGGCCCTGTGAGCAGCAGTTGATGAGGGCAGTGAGCGCTTTTAGCAGCTGGTTTCCGGCCTCCGATGTCTGTGGGGCGAGCAGCTGGCGCAGGTGCATGGGCCGGAGACCGTCCAGTCCGCCCGACGAGCTCTTCGGCAACGCGTGAACGGCGGCTTTGACGTCACTCGCATCGAACGATGGCCCTTGTGGCAACTGGTCCTGTGGCCACTGTGGTTCGTCCTCGGTTGACGGCGGGTGTTTGGCCTCCAGCGCCTGTGTGACCTCATCGCTGAGGCCGGCGACAGCGTCGTCCGATGTGAGGATGCGCAGAGCCCCGCGAATATCGCCGTCAGCGCACTTGGCCCTCACGCTGCGAGACACAACGGCGTCCTCGTTCTGCGGACGCGGGCGCGTGTGATGACGTGCACCGGACTGTGGTGTTGTGATCCCGGTGCTCAGAGGGCCTGTCGCAGCGTAGGACAGCAGTCGCCACCAAGCAGTGGGTGTGCGCTGCTGCAGAGCCGTCGTGATACGCTCGGTGAGGTCGGCTGCAACACGGTGACGCAGGGCGCGGGGCACATGCTGCCGCACGTGGCGCTGCTGCCGCAGAGAAGCCAGAGCCGTGGCGATATCGTCCGGTGTGTTGTCTTTGGTGTCGATTCCCTCCGGTGAGTGAATGTCGCCGCACTCCGCCTGCAGCCGTAGACAGCCGCGACAGTGCCACGCCGGCAATACATCGGCTTGCGAGCGAGTCACTCCCACGCACGTGAGGTGGTAGATTTGCTCGCAAGCCGCGCACGATATCGTGCGTTTGTTGGCACAGGGCGTGTTGCAGTGGGCGCACAGCTGCTGTGGAGACGTGGAGTCGGGTGTTTGCTGGTCCACTCCGACGGCGAGGCAGCGGGCCAGGCGGCATCCAGCGCAGCTTCTGTCCGTCGGTGTTAGTGGACAATTACCGCCGCGATTGCAAGACATGTTTCGGTCCTTATTTCTCGATAAAAAGATTTTGCACGCCGGGCAGATTGGCGTGCTGGTGCCAGCTCTCGCGGCAGCATCACATACGGCACAGGTCTCATTCAGCGTTGCCATATCTACATTTGCAGTTCGTTCACTTGTAGTTTTACTATTTAATTATCGCAGGCGCTACTCGTTGCATTTCGCGTGAATTACACTATAATTTTTCTCGGTGATTTTTCCTCAAAATTGATCGCTAACGTAGTGCTAAAAATGAAACCAATACCAACATTATATAACGGAACAAAAGCTCTACCCTACGCACACCATACAAACTACACACACTCTACCACTCCTCACACCTATCCACACTCTTATGCAACTTCCTGACACCATAACACCATAAAAACCCAGTAAATTCCACGACACTACCAAAACACATCCGCACGTCACGACAGTCTAAACAAAAACTATTTTTGTACTATATTTGTACTATAACTATTCATTTGATATATATGATATATCATATATATCATATATATTTGTACTATAACTATTCACATACTATTATTGTATGTGTGTGTGTGTGTGTGTGTGTGTGTGTGTGTGTGTGTGTGTGTGTGCGTGTGTGTGTGTGTGTGTGTGTGTGTGTGTGTGTGTGTGTGTGTGTGTGTGTGTGTGTGTGTGTGTGTGTGTGTGTGTGTGTGTGTGTGTGTGTGTGCTAAATTGCTAAGAATATGTGCAGCACGAACACCGAACAAAAACCGAACAAAGAAAAAATCCGAAATTCCAAGAGATAGAAAAATTCTCATGAAAAAGAAAACCAAACTGAAGAAAAAAATCGAACGAGGCGGAGATGAAGAAATGATAAGTCAACAACTTAACAAAATCGACCAAAAATTAGCACAATCACACGAACAAGAACTGAGATATATGGAACAAACTGCCGTGACATCGATCTAAAAAAATCCCAAGTATTTTTACCACTACGTCAAGAAGAAGTCCAAAGTGCGCAACACAATGGGGCCACTTAAATATGAAGGAGCACTGATTCACGATCCTCACCAAAAAGCAGAAATTCTGAACAAACAATATAAATCCGCCTTCAGCCAAACAGCTCACACAAGTGGTCAACACTGCAATCTATCAACACCCAGAGTTGACACCTGCAGTTTGTGCGACATAACGCTCGACAAAGAAAACATACAATGGTCCATAACACAAATGAACACATATGCAGCCGCAGGGCCGGATGAAATGCCAGCCGTCATATTTAAGAAATGTGTACATACAATATGGGTACCGCTTCTCCACCTCTACAGAACATCAATAGACAGCGGATTGGTTCCATCTGGTCTAAAACATGGGAAAATAACTCCGATTTACAAAGGCGGAGACAGAACTGAGGCGAAAAACTATCGGCCGGTCGCCCAGACCTCACACGTCATAAAAATACTTGAACGTATCCTAGTTAAACAAATGCATAGCTACATGGAACAGAACCACTTATTCAACGATGCACAACATGGATTTCGTACTGGCAGATCTTGCTTATCGCAGCTGCTACAACATAGGTTCGACGTAATTTCCACACTGGAAAACGAAACCACAGCGGATGTGATATATCTCGACTTTGCAAAAGCATTCGACAAAATAGACCACAACGTACTCCTACAAAAACTTGAACACATCGGAATCAAAGGCAAAGTACTAAGCTGGATAAGATGCTTCTTTACCAACCGTAGACAATCCGTGGTCGTAGAAGGGATTGAATCGGACGCTCTGCAAGTACTCAGTGGAGTAGCTCAGGGGTCGGTAATCGGCCCTATTATGTTCCTAGTATACATCGGAGATATTGACAACAACATGACACACTGCAAGGCTTCGTCTTTTGCCGACGATACACGTCTCCTCGGAGCGGTCAAAACCGAATTCGACTACACACAAATACAAAAAGACCTAGAAGAGATGTACAGATGGTCCAAACACAACAACATGTCTTTCAACTGTTCCAAGTTTGAAATAATCAGATATCAACATCCGAAATCAAACCTAACCGAGCCCAAATATACAACTCCAGACGGAACCATCATACACCAAAGCGGCCAGGTAAAAGATCTCGGCGTTATAATGTGCGACAGTGCCTACTTCAGTCCACTGTAGCCACACACATAATTGTTATATAACGGAATTAAAACGTAATGACACTCGCGGTAATACAGTGACAGTGATATAATTGGCAAATGCAAATACAATAAAACAGTGTACACATTTGACATACATGGAACAGAATTGATGTGTGTGGCTACACCACACATTGACAGTGTGGTGAGGAAAGCGAGACAGACCGTCGGGTGGATACTAAGAAGTTTCAGATCAAGAGAAACCGGAGTGATGCTGACATTATATAAGACAATGGTACTTCCACTACTGGAGTACTGTAACCAACTTTGGTGTCCGACCAGCATAGGAGAAATTCGAAAACTGGAATCAGTCCAAAGAACATTTACCTCAAGAATACAGGGAACGAGAAACTTGAACTACTGGGAAAGACTCGCATATTTAAAGCTATACTCACTCGAAAGAAGAAGAGAACGTTTTATCATAATATATACATGGAAAATTATAAAAGGATTGGTTCCGAACTTCGACAAAGATTTTGCGATTAGAACCACCGAGAGTGGCAGAAGAGGAATCCTAGCTACCATCCCACCGATTTCCAGGACCTGGACCAAGGTTCAAAACATCAAAGAAAGTTCCATCGCAGTACTCGGTCCAAAGCTTTTCAACTGTATACCTTATAAACTACGATGCGGTACATACACTCCTGATACATTCAAAAAGAGCTAGACAAATTCCTACAGACCGTCCAGGACAAACCGTCTCTACCGCACTACCACCAAACCACCGTGGGAAACAGCCTCCTACATCGTATAACACCGGCTCACCGAGGGTGGCGCTCCAGCGCGACCTAGGATACCTGCATCCTAAACAAAACTACAGGAAACTACAGGTGTGTGTGTGTGTGTGTGTGTGTGTGTGTGTGTGTGTGTGTGTGTGTGTGTGTGTGTGTGTGTGTGTGTGTGTGTGTGTGTGTGTGTAATAATAATAATAATAGCATTTATTGCAATCGCAACATAATAGGCGCTTTTCATTGCAATAATCAACACACACAAAAAAAAGAATAAAAAAAAGAAAGAAAAGAAGAGACACAAATTTATAGACAGATAGGAAGCAATTTTAAAAAGAGTTTCGAGGCAAAATAATTAAGTCTTCTGTGTCCCGCATCAGTATTCGTCCTCCAGTGTGTGTGTGTGTGTGTGTGTGTGTGTGTGTGTGTGTGTGTTCAAGTTCAAGTTCAAATTGTATTTTTTCCACAAGCAAATAACAAATAGCATAACAACAATAAATAAAGAAAGTGGATATAGAGTCTGCTGAGACATTGTCTCTTTTGCAGACTTATGTAATCATGATACTTTTGTTCCAACATGAAACATTGACAAGTGATTAAATAATGATTATATGATAAAGTGATTAAACATTGTTATATATATGAGTTGTTAAATAAGTATATATATATATAACAATGTGTGATGTATGACACGCTATATTATATAGATTTAATGGCACAACAATATTACACGATACACAATTCATAGTACTCTCTCACACATATTGAGTGTGACAAATAATTGACAATGACAATAATGACGATGACAAAAATTCAACACTGCACATGAGTCGAGAATATGTTAAAAATCACATTTTCGGCATGTCAGCACGCTATCATGCAGAGGTACAACATCATACGTCAGTGATCCAAATCGAGCAAGTACTTTTTTATTTTGTACTTGAAGGAGCTAACTGTCATTGAGGAGACCTGTGTTTTCAATGAATCGGGAAGAGCATTCCATGTTTCGGGTCCTAAATATAAGATAGAATTACGGAATAATTGAGTCCGGTAGTTCGGTACATGTAAATTTATGTTATTTCTTCTAGTCAGTTGGGAGTGATGCAGAACATGGAAGATTCCATTTTCATGTTTTATCGATCTGAATGTATCCAACAAAAGAAAATATCTGTGAATGTGTCTTAACTTCAAGAGTTTCGCTTTTCTAAAGATATCATCTGCTGAGTCATATTTCTTTTTGAAAGACATTATTTTTAGAACACGTTTTTGTTGAACGAATAATTTGTCCAAAAACGAAGGCCAAGTGCACCCCCAGACAGATATACAATATATAAGTTTTGAATAACATAGAGTGTAGTATATCGTCCGCATTGCTTCTGTACTAAGCTTATTACGAACCCTATACATAATGCCGGCAATGATGGATAAATTCTTGCATAGGTTGTCGATGTGATTATTCCAGTTGATATATTCATCTATTAACACCCCCAAGAATTTCACTGTTTGTACTCGATGCACCACTTCTCCATTTAACATCACTGTGTCCAGGTGATGTGTGAGTGATCTGTTCTGAAATAGCATTATATTGGTTTTAGATGTATTTATTTTCAGTTTATTTGCATTCATCCAACAGTTCACGAGAACCAGTGTTTGTGTCAGTCTAGAGTGAAGGGATTGTAAATCATCTGCGGAAACAAGGATGCTCGTGTCGTCAGCGTACATTGTTAAGTGTGCTTCTTTTGCAACATATGTTATATCATTTATGTATAGCAAAAATAAGATTGGTCCCAATATAGATCCCTGTGGTACTCCATGGTGAATGTATTTATATTGTGAAGGCGAATTGTTACAGACAACAAATTGCTTCCGTCCGGAAAGATAACTTTCGTATAATTTATGAACGGGCCCTCTCAATCCAGCGTTTTTTAATTTAGCAAGTAAAATGCGATGGTTCAAGGAGTCAAATGCTTTGGAAATGTCTATAAAAATTGCAGCCACATATCGCTTTCTATCCAATTGCTCATATATCGTCGAAACAAAATGCAGAAGAGCCGACTGAGTTGATTTATTTTTTCTAAATCCAAATTGGGTGTGAGATATAAGACTTTTTGCTTCAAGAAAATCAATGAGTCTGCATGCAATGGCCTTTTCATAGATTTTACTCATGACTGGTAGTAAGGATATCAATCTGTAATTATTTATGTCCGTCTTGGCGCCTGCTTTAAACAGAGGTAATGACTTGGAAATTTTTAATTTAGTGGGAAATACGCCTTTACGGAAGGATAAATTAATCAGGTACGTGAGAGGAGCGGATATGAAGTCTGCGGTCTTTTTAAGCATGAAAGCGGTGACTTCATCAAATCCTGCGGAATTCGATTTTATTGATAGTGTGTGTCTCTTAATTTCCTCTACACTACAGGGAAGTAAGTACATGGATGCGGCTGAAGACGCGTCCAAATATGTAGTAAATGCGGTGCCAGGGTCTTGATCATCATATCCAACAATATTCGTAAAGTGACTGTTGAATTTGTTAGCAACTTCATGCCTTGCAATTGAGTCCAAATCAATTGACTTCTCGGGAGATTTTTTTCGGTATCCCAAGACTGCATGTATTTGTTTCCAAGTTTCTTTTGGATTCCCTTGTATGTCTCCGAATTGTTTGGTGTAATATGCATTTCTGGTATCTCTGAGTACTTGTGTCAGCGTATTTCTGAACTTTTTGTATCTTTCCTTATATGTAAGAGGCCATTTTCGTGATAGTCTCGCCAATCTATGTTTCTCTCTGATACTTTTAATGATTCCGGGTGTTAAATATGGACATAATTTTGGCAATTTTTTCTTTCCGAAATATTTGAGTGGAAAATTATTTTCGAAATATTTCATGAATTTGTCAAAGAAAGTATTGAAAGCAGCATCAGGGCATTCACACTCGTAAACATCGTCCCAGTTTTGATATGAAATATCATCAACAAATTTATTCATGTTGTTACTATTGAAATCTCGTCTCAGCACAGTTTGGTCGTTATCCGCAGCAATAGAGTTTTCTCTAAAATTCGAGACTATTGGAAAATGATCGGATATATCGGATTGTATGATATAGTTGGAGGTGTTTTTCTCTATATTATTGGTCCATATGTGATCGATGAGTGCAGCCGAGTTCTTTGATATTCTGGTGGGCTTGGTAGTCACTGGCCATAAGGAAAAGGTTAACATTAAGTTTGTAAAATCTTTGAATTGAGTGTTTCGTATTAGAAGGTTTATATTCCAATCTCCGAACAGAAAAATGGCATGATAAGATTTTCTAGAGACTTCGTTGAGTATATCGTTGATTCTTTCAAGAAATTTATTAAAATTCCCGTTCGGCGGCCTATAGATTGAAGCAAGAAAAAATTTGCTCTTACCTCGCTCAATTTCTACACTTACACATTCAAATTCAGGTTCACTCAGACACAATTCGTGTAACTGGGTGGATATATGTTTGTCATGCACATACATGGCTACTCCACCACCATTTCTGTTTCTGTGAACCCCGTACATTGTGTAGTTGGGAATTTTATATATCTGCGCTATGTCTTTGTCAAGTCTCGTTTCGGCAAATCCCATTACATCAAATTTATGCTCACTGACAGATATAACTTCGTCTAGGTAGTCATACAAATTAGAGGGAATGCTCACGATATTCAATGCAACGATCGAGAAGGTGGATACGTCATAGGTCGTTAAACTGACATCCAATGTTGCCTATTGAGATTCAGGAATTGATTTCATTTCTACATGATCAGACAGAATTTCACTGACATCAAGAAATTCTAGCATATTGACTTCTTTGGAGTCCATGTCTTATTAGCTATAGAACCTTTGACAGAAAACTTATCTGAATCTAATTTCGTCTCCTGCTGCGGCTGGTTGTTTCTTTGCCGCTCGAGGCATCTTTTCTTGTGACGGAGGCACCAGGGCGCAATTTGTCCCTGATTGGCGTGTTGGCTCGTGAGGTGTGTGTGTGTGTGTGTGTGTGTGTGTGTGTGTGTGTGTGTGTGTGTGTGTGTGTGTGTGTGTGTGTGTGTATGTGTGTGTGTGTGTGTGTGTGTGTGTGTGTGTGTGTGTGTGTGTGTGTGTGTGTGTGTGTGTGTGTGTGTGTGTGTGTGTGTGTGTGTGTGTGTGTGTGTGTGTGTGTTCACTCTTGTTTGAGAGCTTGTCCTGTGCGGATGTGTTTTTGTGTCGCTCCGGCTATTTGCGTTTTCGTGGTGATTTGTGCTGCTGATAGTGGTTGAGGTTTTCGCGGCTAGGTGCTAATTTCTGTGCCTGGTCCGACCCTCCGTGTGTGTGTGTGTGTGCCTGGCGCGTCCCCCCTTGTTGGGGACGGCCCCTCAGTGCTCGATCTGTGCGTGTGTGCGTTTGTGTGCGCGTGTGCCTGTGTGTGTGTATGTGTGCGCGTGTGTCTGTGTGTGAGATCGTGTGTTTGTGTGCGCGTTTGCCTGTGTGTGTGCGTGTGTGGGCCGTGTGTCTGTGTGCGCGTGTGTCTGTGAGTGCGTGTGTGTCTGTGTGTAAGATCGTGTGCTTCTGATCGTATCGTGCCCGTCATGGCCGCGATGACCAAGCCTGCCGGGCTTCAACCGTCCCGTGCTGCTTCCCCTCCTGACGGCTCAACTTGTACGACGTGCAAAATGGCCGTGACTGCTTGTGCCTTGTTCTGTTCACAATGCAAAAAACATGTGCATGTGAGATGCAGCCGTATGCCCAAGTACATGACCATTAATTTCTTCACCACCAGGGCTTCCTTCACGTGTGAAAGTTGCACTCTCGCTCGTGACTGCAACACTGCAGAAATGCAGGAGTGGCTGGACAGCCTTGTCGGCATAACAGCCGCCGACAAAAAAACCATGGTGGACATGACCCAATCGTCACCGACTGAAAGCCAATCTCTGGTGCAGCTGACTAAGACCGTCAGCGAAATCAAGGCTCAGCTACAACGGATGACTTGCCCCAAGCCTCCGCTGATGTCAACTCCGCCACTGATACCGACTCGGCCACTGATGCCGACTCCGCCACTGATGCCGACTCCGCCACTGATGCAGACTCCGCCAACGCTTGTTCAACATCCGCGTTCATACTCGCAGGCGGTGTCACGAGAGATCATTGTGCACTCGCATGATCAAGCTCCAGTGGACAAAAAGCGTGTCTCAGAGGCGCTGAAAACTGTTCCAGTGGTCAAGATGACAAAAACCAAGCGTGGTGCTGTCAAAATCAGTCTGCCAGACTCAAAATCTGCAGACTGTGCAATGTTGGCGATGAAGAGCGACACACAGCTCAATGCCTCCTGTCGTGGCAAGATCATGCCAAAACTGACCATTACATCGGTCAGTTCTGACATCTCTGACAAGGACATCCTCGACTCTGTGTGCCTCAAAAATGATGGAGTCCAGACAGCAATCAAGCACTCTTCCGACTTCAAGGTGCTTTTCTCAAAGAAGTCTGCAAGCCACTCAAAGACAGTTGTTGCCGCCGTCTCTCCTGCCATCCGTGACGTCGTGATGAAGTCAGGATACCTCTACCTGGGCGACCGACGGTGCGCGGTGCACGACCGCTACTGGGTCACTCGCTGTGCCAAGTGCCAGCGTCACGGTCACATGGCTGTCAAGTGTCAGGCCCGAGAGAACACCTGTGGCTGGTGTGCAGGCAAGCACGCCACTAAATCGTGTTCCTTGAAAGTTGCCAGCAAATACGCCAACTGTTCGCGAGCTGGTCGTAGCAGCGCCAGCCACTCTTCGTTTGACCCCTCGTGTCCCTGCTTAATCTTGGCGAGAACTCGAGTTATATACCGCACCAAGACCAGCGATGACTGCCGTCCGGGAAACTAGACGTGAATTTTGACCAGCCAGATCTTCCAGCCTCGTCCACCTCCAGCGTCAAAGAGTCTACTTCTCATCCTCAAACTCGTCGTACCGCTAAGTGTTCTTCACCTAATTCTAATCTCAATAATTTATCACTCTCTGTTTCTGCTGGTTGTAAATATGTACGTTGTGCTCTTTGGAACTTACGTTCTATTAGATCTAAAATTTCTCTCTTTGTCTCTGTCGTAGTTAATTATGACATTTTCTTTGTGAATGAATCTTGGCTTTCTCCCTCTGAAATTTCTACTTTTAATAGCTGTCTTCCTTCTAACTACTCCGCTTATCACCAGTCTCGCTCCATCAATAGTTCTAATTCCTCTAAGTCTGTTGGTGGTGGTGTTGCTATTATTTTTAATTCTGATTGTATCCGTCTTATTCAATGTAAGTTAGGTCTGTGTATCAATTCCTTCGAATATGTTTGCTGTAAGATCACTAGCCGTTACTCTCTCCCCGTCTGTATTCTCTCAATCTATCGTGGTAACTATGTATCTAGTTCTGTTTTCTTAGATGAGTTTAGTACTCTACTTGACACGCTTGTATCTATGTTTTCTTCTAGGATTGTTTTATGTGGTGATTTTAATCTTTGGCTAGATGCTCCTCATCTCAAGTCGTGCACATCTTCGTTTCTAGAATTAATTTCTTCGTATGGCTTGTCAAATCATGTGTGCGGCTCTACTCATGAACGTGGCCACACCCTTGATTTAGTGCTTTCGTTTATTGACTCTCCTATTTTTATTAAGGATTTGACCATTCTCCCTATTGATTCTTCTGTTTCTGATCACTCATTAGTTGAATTTTCCGCATTTATTCCTATCATCATAAGATCTAAAAAAACTGTCTCATTTTTAGATTATAAAAATGCTGATTATTACTCACTATGCAATAATATATTTTCTTCTTTCAATTCTGATTCATATATTTGTTTACCCCCTTCTGATCTTTGTAACTATTTCAACTCCTGTCTTGAACTTCTTAGAGATCAGTTTGTTCCTGTTAAGAAGTTTCGTTCCTCTCTCTCTCTTCATAGCCCCTGGTTCAATAGTGAAATTCGTAATTCCAAGCTTTCTCTTAGACGACTTGAGCGCCATTGGTTGCGTCTGAAAAATGACGCATCATGGAATTCTTATTGTGTTGCACGGCGTCACCATCATCTCTTGTGTGAGAACGCCAAAAAATCCTATTATAATTTTAAGATTTCCTCCTGTCTTGATAGTAAATCTCTTTGGAATATTTTCAATAGACTCCTAGGCAATTCCAATACCCTTGCGTTTCCTGATAGTGATTCCTCTCGCTTACCTTCCCTATTTTCTAATTTCTTTGAGACAAAAATCTCTAATATCTGCTGTCGTTTCCCTCCTGCTATATTGTCTTATTCTCCCGCTACCTCCTCCATTTTTCACTCTTTCCACCCAATTTCCATTTCTGACTGCAGATTACTATTGAGACGTGTTCACACTCGTTCTTCCTCCCTGGATCCTATTGACCTTGCTCGAATTCCCCACTGTACTGAGTTACTTCTTCCCTTCATCACTTATTTTATCAATACGGCTTTCTCTCTTGGCGAATTTCTTGCGTCAAAGAGTGCCAGTATTCTCCCTATTCTGAAAAAACCTAACCTTGATCCCAATTGTTTGTCTAACTACCGTCCCATCTCTAGAATTCCTTGGCTATCCAAATCTCTTGAAATGGCTGCTTATGTCCAGATCTCGGACTACCTTGAGCGCCATGATCTATTTCTCCCTGAACAATCTGGCTTCCGTAGCTTTCACTCAACAGAAACCTCGCTTCTCTTCCTCTATGACTCTATTCTTAAGTCTACTCTTGCTTGTAAGGATGTTCTTCTCATTCAACTGGACTTCTCTGCAGCTTTTGACACTGTTGATCATCTAATTCTACTCAATACTCTGTCTAACCTAGGTATTAGTGGTACTGCACTATCATTCTTCCGCTCTTATCTCTCTACTCGGTCTCAGTTTGTTTGTACTAGTGATTCTCGTAGTGAGTCTTTCCCACTCTCATACGGTGTCCCACAGGGGTCCGTCCTAGGTCCTCTCCTCTTCAATATTTACTTAACTTCCATAGGTGAAATCCTTCATCGCCATGATGTCACTTTCCAAATCTTTGCGGACGATATCCAAATTCTTTTCTCGTCTAATACTATTTCCCAATCTTCTGTTTCTTCTCTCTTGGATGATATTGAAACTTGGTCTTTTTCCCACCATCTTAAGCTCAATCCCGATAAAACTAAATATATCATTTTTCAATCCTCTAGAAGTTTAACCTCTCTGTCTGTTCCTCTCTCTAACTCTGTTCGTAGCTTAGGTGTTTTACTTGATGATTCTCTTTCTTTTGATCTATACATCTCTGATATCATTAGGGTATGTAACTTTCACATTAGGCGAATCTATTCTATCCGTAGATATTTAACTGTCTCTGCTGCTTTCAAACTAGCTAATTCTTTCATTCTCAGTAGGGTACAATACTGTTGTTCGCTCTTTCTTTCTCTGAACCACCGCCAGCTTCGCAAACTTCAATCTGTTATTAGTAAAGCTTGTCGTCTAATCTACAATCTCCCTGCTGGCTCTCATGTATCTCTCTTTCTACAAAAATTGGGACTTCTCCCTATTAAGGCACTTATTGACTATCGCGTCTGCTTAATTATTCATTCTACCCTTATTCTTCGTAAGCCCTCGTATTTATTCGATCTTCTGTCTTTTAAAAAATCTACTCGTACACTTAGGTCATCTGATGATTCTCGTCTCTTACTGGAACCTGCTTTTCCCTCTAGACATTCTCACTATAATCGCTGTCTATCTATCTTAGGACCCCGTCTTTACAATAAGCTATCCCCAACACTGCGTTCTATCACTTCTATTCCTCTTTTCAAAAAACACTCTAAGAAATTTTTTCTGTTGAAGTCCTATTATATCTTAGATAACATTGTGTACACTAGCGATGAATATAAGGTGTGATTTTCTCTCTTTTCTCTCCCTCTCCATCTTTTAACTTGTGAATGTATGCATTTGTGTTAGTGTGTGTGTGTGTGTGTGTACGTGTGTGTGTGTGTGTGTGTGTGTGTGTGTGTGTGTGTGTGTGTGTGTGCAGCGCCTAAGAGACCCTCTAGATGTAGGGCGCTATATAAATTTTTCCATAATGTAAATGTAATGTGTGTGTGTGTGTGTGTGACCAGTGTCCGGGACATGGCTCCACAACGGACAGATGTGGTCCAGGACACACACACACACTGAATAGACTTAGTTCCCTGAAGTCGTGCGCATAACAATCAAACGTGGTATGCCCTCGCACAATGATCTATACTGAATAGACTGAATAGACTTATACTGAATAGAAAGGCTATATTGTCCTCAATATTTACACATGAATTGTTCCGCACGACGGGCGGGTAAAATGCTACTGGGAACAAAGTAAACTACTGAATTTTACTGTGTAATTTAATTGGTTTAATTTCAAGCTGCATACGCTTAAGTTGCATAAGGATATGGGTTGCAATATCATGTAATGCCAACTATATGAATATGCTGTTTCAGCGGAGGCATAAATCTGGAATTATAGAGATGACAGAAGGTTTCATTGTTTTGATAGTGTTACACTTCTGAATTACTACACACGAAGGACGGGTGTGAATTTGAGCAGTGTTGAGGGAAAAAACTCACTCTTTCCCGAATTCCTCTTCCCCTTGTATGCCCTCGTGCTGTAAATGAATCTCCTTGGTCCTCCAAATCATTCTTTTTTTCCGCCCCTCGCCTTTACAATTCCATCCCAGTTCACATTACTTCTTCTCTTTCCTACAATTCTTTCCGCTCTAAGCTCTCCAAACACTTTTTTGACCTCTCTTTTGACCCAGTCTCCCACACTCTCACACCTTTTGCATCACTATAACATGTTACTTTAGCCTGTTCTTACTCGTATTCCTTCTCTCATTTGCATGCTTACTTTATCTACGCTATGACTATATTCTCCCGAGTTGTGTTTGCTGTGTTGTGTTGTCATTATGTTTCAGTCGTGTTGTCTTGTCCGTCATGTCCGTCTGCTTTGTATGTTTTGCCCATATTTTGTCTCTATATTTATTGTCATTTATTGCATATTTGTAGTTTACTTCTTTTGCATGTGTCCTGTTATTTGTATTCCGTGTTCCCAACTGTTATAATCGTGTCGCGCCCGAGCCCTTCGGTGCGCTAGAACAAATACATGTTGTTGTTGTTGTTGTTGTTTCGCCCGACGGGCGGGTAAAATACTACTGGGAAAAAAGTTAACTACTCAAGTTGCATAAGGATATGGGTTGTAATATCATGCAATGCCAACTATATGAATATGCTGTTTTAGCGGACGCATAAATCAAAAATAAAAATAAAAATATGTAAATCTGGAATTGTAGAGATGACAGAAGGTTTCATTGTTTTGATAGTGTTACACTTCTGAATTACTACACACGAAGGATGGGTGTGAGCTTGAGCAGTGTTGAGGAAAAAAACTTCGTCAATAATTAAAACAAGAATTTAAAAATTTATATTTTTCTATTGTGTGGCGTTGTTGTCGAGTGGCGTGCGGTGTGACGTCATAGCGGTTCACTTGAGTCGACTGGTCCGAGGTATGACGTCGCACGTTGCTGCGCGCTGATTGGCCGCGACTTGAGCCTAGTGCCGGAGGCGTGTATCAGCTGGCGTGTGTGAAGCTGGCTTTGCGAGCGGTCGAGCGTCATTCGGTTGGTGGCCTGTGCGTTGTAAGCATCGTTGCCGTGTGTTCGAGAGATATTCGCTGTGTGGACGTATTCTCGTCGTGTGCGCGGGTTTTTCCTGCGTGAGAGGTAAGAGGGCTTTGCCCGATTACGTTACAAGCTATTTCGGCTTTATGGCTGAGGCCGTTGGCGGGGACAAACGTGAGTTTGTCGAAGGGGATTCCGGAAGCGAATCCGATGACTTCGGTCAGGAGGGTCAGAGACCCGAGCAGCGGGCCGCAGGACCCGTGGTAGATGTTGGCCAGTTGGCCAACATCTTAATGCAGGCCCGAGGGCCGATCCTTGACAGGATAGGGCGGGCTCTACCGCGTTTCGGTGGTGACGTCACCCTTGACGTCACTGAGTGGCTGGCCGACTTTGAGCGGCTATGCCGTGTCCAGCAGGTCGACCCTTGCGAAATGGTCGACCATATGCTGGATGGGAGCGCGCGCCGGCTTTACCGGCGCATGCTCGTGGGCGACGCCTCACAGTGGGCCGTGGTGAAAGCCACGCTGGTCGCCGAGTTTGGCGTGCCTCGCCAAGAGGCGTGGAGGCGCTTCTCGACTCGTCAGCTTCGATCTGGCGAGTCAGTGGACGCCTTTGTGGACGACCTAGAGCGTCTAGGTCGCCGTGTAGGGTTAACACCCGAGAGCTTGGCGTTCCGCGTCAAATTTTATGAGGGCCTACCCGACTCAATCTATGAGTGGGCTATGGCGAGAGAGGGGGCGTATACCTCCGAGTTCGACAGCGTGCTGTCGGCGGTGCGCGCCAGAATTGGTGCGCGTAGGGCTGCTGCAGCTAGAAACCGCCCATCTGGGGTGGTGGCTGCATCTAGGCAGCGAGTCAGCTACGCCCAAGTAGCGAGCAGCTCGAGGGACCGCTCTCCTGGTCCTCAAGCGTCGGACGAGCGAGACGGCTCTGTGTCTCGGTGGGCGGGCCGTCCGGAGCGCTCTTCTGCGCGCCGGACGCTCCGCTGCTACCGATGTGGCGGCGACCATCTGGTCCGCGAGTGCCCGGGAGCGCAATGCTACCGGTGTGGCAAGCACGGGCATTTCGCTCGTGATTGCGAGGAGCCGGCGTCGACGTCGACGTCACGCCGCTCGCGAGCTCGGACGAGCTCGCATTTTCATGCGGAGGGCGCAGCACGGGGCGCAGCGTCCTCCGACATGGAAGTCGACCGCAATTAAGCGGCGGCCCCTGTAAAGGGGCGACGGTGAGTCCCTGCTCTGCGCGTGGACTCATCAGCGGAGCACATTTGGTGCGTCGGGCCCGCCGGGCGATTCGAGGGACGGCCGGTGTATTGACTTCGCGTCGTATGCCGGTCGTTGAAGCTGTTCTCAACGGTCGTTGCTCCCGGTGTCTGGTTGACACGGGAAGTGAGTGCACAATTGTTAGTGCACGGGTGGTGGCGGGTTCACTTCCCCGTCGGGGACGACCGTTGATTACAGCGGATGGTAGGACTTCTCATGAGACGAAGTCCTGTGACGTAGTAATAGGGCTGCAGGGACACTGTTTTAGAGTTCCCGGGCTCGTAGTTAAGGGATTAGAAAACCTTGGGGTGGAGTGCCTCCTGGGCAACGATGTTATCGACCATATGGGAGGCGTGACAGTGAAAAGGGGTGTTGACTCTAAATACACCGTTGAGTGGGGGAAACCTTACCCCGAGGGGTGCTGTCGTGCACCGGCGCGTAAGAGTGTGTCTAATAAATCGACGAAGTGTGTGAGGTTTATGTTGGCAGGTTCCACGGATAGTCCGCAGCCGCTGGAAGTTGTCGACAAGGACTTCGTAGCGTCATTCGCTGAGGGCCGATGGACGGTGAGCTGGCGGTGGTCTGACAAAGAGCCGGACCAGCTACAGAACAGCGTGGCGGAGTACAGATGTACGAGAGCTCCCGGAGTGAGCGAGAGGTACAATGCCGAGATCCGGAGCTGGATCGAGAAAGGCTGGTTAATCACATGGCACGGCCCAGTAAAGGGGATCATCCCGCTGTTGGCCGTCGTACAGCCGACGAAAGACAAAGTTCGTCCTGTTATGGATTACCGTGAGCTGAACGGCTTTGTCGAGTGTCACACAGGAGATGACGGTGTGTCAGTGTGTGCTGACAAGATCAGAGAGTGGAGGCAATGGCAGGGGGAGATCAAGGTAGTTGATCTCAAGTCGGCGTACCTGCAGATTCACGTGAGCCGAGATCTGTGGAAGTATCAGGTCGTGAGGTATAATGGTGTGCATTATGCGTTGACGCGGCTGGGCTTCGGCCTGTCATGTGCACCAAGAATAATGACGCTGATTCTGCGAAAGGTCCTGTCATTGGACGAGAAGGTGCGAAAGGCGACAGATCATTATGTCGACGATATCATCGTGAGGACGTCCGATGTGAGCGTGCAGCAGCTTCGGGAGCATCTGCGAAGGTATGGCTTTGAGACTAAGGAGCCGGAGGGCCTAGATGGGGGTCGATTATTGGGAATTGCTCTGAGGAAGGGACCCGATGGGTGGTTGAATATGTCGAGAGGGACAGCTCTTCGTGACGCTGCACCCGAATTGACAGGGCTGACCAAGCGTGGGTTGTTCTCCGTATGTGGTCGTTTAGTCGGCCATTACCCCGTTGCCGGGTGGTTACGCCCCCATTGCAGTTTTTTGAAACGGTTGGGGTGTGGCGGGTCGTGGGATAACCCGGTGGAGAATGTTGTGTGTGTGCTTGTGTCTGAACTGTTGCAGCGTGTTCAGAAGGCGGACCCGGTAAGGGGTCGATGGGACGTGAACGCAGCTGGAGACGTCACTGTATGGACTGACGCGAGCACGTTGGCGCTTGGCGTGGTGGTCGAGGTGGACGGCTGCATCGTTGAGGATGCTACTTGGCTCCGTAAGAAGACCGACGTTCTACACATCAATGTGTCCGAACTGGAGGCAGTCGGTCGTGGCATCAATATGGCGATTTCGTGGGGGTTCAAGACGTTTACCGTCGCGACAGACTCGAGGACAGTGCTTAGTTGGATGGACAGCACTGTCGAGGGGCGCAACCGTGTCCGCACTAAAGGTTCTGCCGAGATGCTGGTGAAGCGCCGACTGGCGGTGATTAAGGAGACGATCGCCGAGCATGGCCTGACAGTTTCTCTCCGGTTTGTCACGACTGTGGAGAATAAAGCTGATCAGATGACCAGGGTGGCCAAGAAGTGGCTTGTTCATCGTGACGCTGGTGAGGAGGAGGTGGCAATATCAGCAGCTATTGCTACGAAGAAGAGCATTAAGGACACCGTTTGGGCGGCTCATCTGCCCCATCATTTAGGTGTCGAGAGCACGCTGTACCTGGGTCAACAATTGCGGAGTGATTTGACGAGAGCCTATGTGAAGGCGGAGTTAGCTGGATGCGAGGCTTGTCAACGTATCGATCCAGCGGTGAGAGAGGAGAATCTCGTAGGTCAGGGTAGTCTGGCCGTGGACAGGGACTGGTATCGAGTGGCAGCGGACGTCACTCATTACGATGCCGGCGTTTACCTGTCGATGGTGGATTGTGGTCCATCACGTCTTGCCGTATGGCGCAGATTGCCGAATGAGACGGCGTTGTGCATTATAGCTCAGCTGCGGCAGATTGTGATTGAGCGTGGGCCGTTTGAGGAGCTGTTACTGGACAACTCTACGGCGTTCCGGTCGGCGGCGATGGAGCAGTTCGCCGACGAGTGGTGCATTTCTTTGCGATTCCGAGCCGCATACGCCCCGGGCGGTAACGGGATCGTGGAGCGAAATCACCGTACGATCAAAAGGATCGCAGCGAGGGGACATATTTCCCCGGAGGAGGCGACGTTCTGGTACAACGTTACGCCGCGCAAAGAGACTCAGGTGAGCACTATTCCCTCGAGGTGTATTTTCAGATACGAGTGGCGTCTTCCATTTGAGACCGGCCGCAGGGACGCTGATGACCAGACAGCAGCGTTTGCCGTTGGTGACGAGGTGTGGGTGAAACCGCCGATCCCGTCATGTACAACGCCGTGGACCCTCGGGAAGGTGACCAGGGTCGTCTCACAGCACGTTGTGTGCGTAGATGGCATGCCGCGCCATGTGCGCGACCTGCGCAAGCGTCGCTGTGCCGGCCATAGTGGAGCCATAGACGAGACCGGCACTCATGGCGACGTGGAACCGACCAGCGGCGGTTGGGATGTGGATGCGACCGGCAATCGCGGAGATATGGATCCACCCGGTGGAGCCACCCGGTGTAGCTTGGACCTGAGCGGTGATGGCGGACGGGACGAGGCGGCCGATAGTCCCGGCGGTGACAGAACACCTGACAGCCTGCCACCTGAGCGACTGGCTACTGGCGAGGGCGTGGAAGTGGACCGTGTGTCTGTGGAGCAGGAACCTGGTGAGCCCTCAGAGGACGTGAGTGTACATACTGCTCGAGGGAATGTCGGAGAGGGCGTCGCGGCTGAGAGAGTCGAGGATGAGGCTGCAGTCGAGCAGCCGAGACGGTCAACGAGGAGACGTCGACCGCCGGCATGGTTAAACGAGTACGTGTGTCTATCCGATGATGAAGTTTAACCGTGCGTGTTTGCAAGCGTGTTTGTTGTGAGCTTTCAGGTGAAAAGCTGGGGGAGATGTGGCGTTGTTGTCGAGTGGCGTGCGGTGTGACGTCATAGCGGTTCACTTGAGTCGACTGGTGCGAGGTATGACGTCGCACGTTGCTGCGCGCTGATTGGCCGCGACTTGAGCCTAGTGCCGGAGGCGTGTATCAGCTGGCGTGTGTGAAGCTGGCTTTGCGAGCGGTCGAGCGTCATTCGGTTGGTGGCCTGTGCGTTGTAAGCATCGTTGCCGTGTGTTCGAGAGATATTCGCTGTGTGGACGTATTCTCGTCGTGTGCGCGGGTTTTTCCTGCGCGAGAGGTAAGAGGGCTTTGCCCGATTACGTTACATATTGGATAAGCTTTTTGCTTTTTGATTCATTATATTCTATTTATAGTTCCGCACGACGGGCGGGTTTACATACGAGGCAGTTCAAGGGAAAATATTTTGCCACATCTAAAATAAAAACACTCACATTTAGACTTTTATATTGGTTAAGACTTTTTATGGGTCTAAGCCATGAACAAATCAACTGCGCTAATCACAATGTTTTCGCTCAATTATTTACAGCAGCCATTTGGCGATGCAAATATTACTGAAATTCTTTGCCGATGAAAACTTGTGTTTGAGCAAAAACATTTTCGAGCACGACCTTGGTTGTTTTTTATATTTATTTTTATATTAATTAACGTGTGTATATACCTTTTTGAGCACCAGAAACGAAACCAATTTGAAACCTCATTATTCCATGCGTGCCCTAAAGTGACTACAACAAAAAACAGCTGACATATAATATATTCATGTAAAATAGGTGTTTTCTGTATATATAAATGTGCTGTGTTTTTACACTACGCCACAAAAGGTTTTATTGTTAGACGCGGTGGCTTGGAAATACCTGGAAAAAACATCAAAACAACTGTGTGTGGAAGTCATGTGCTTGGCACGTGAATTTTGCAAACTGCAGCTGCACACATGTGCCAAGCACATGACTTCCACATACAGTTGTTTTGATGTTTTTTCCAGGTATTTCCAAGCCACCGCGTCTAACAATAAAACCTTTTGTGGCGTAGTGTAAAAACACAGCACATTTATATATACAGAAAACACCTATTTTACATGAATATATTATATGTCAGCTGTTTTTTGTTGTAGTCACTTTAGGGCACACATGGAACAATGAGGTTTCAAATCGGTTTCGTTTCTGGTGCTCAAAATGTATATACACACGTTAATTAATATAAAAATAAGTATAAAAAACAACCAAGGTCGTGCTCGAAAATGTTTTTGCTCAAACACAAGTTTTCATCGGCAAAGAGTTTCAGTAACAATTGCATCGCCAAATGGCTGCTGTAAATAATTGAGCGAAAACATTGTGATTAGCGCAGTTGATTTGTTCATGGCTTATCTAGAGAGGTCAAAATATACTGTGCTGAATGAGGTCTTCAACGTTGGGTTGGGTGGGTATTTTTGTTGTAATTGGGTTTTACAATTACTTATGTTTTTACTTATTTTCATTTTATTTATCTCCATTATTATTGGAAAAAAATTTCCTTTCTGTGAATTTTCTACCTCTTTTCTCACATCTTGATGTCGTGTACTGTTGTTTCTAATTGTTGTCTCTTTCGCGCTTGTTTCTGTGTGAGCGCTATAAAAATACATTGTTGTATTGTAAAAAATACATTGTTGTATTTTTGTGTAAGGGGGTATTTTTAGGTAACAATTACCTGCAAAATCACCTAACCAACCACTCACACAATTACCTAACCAATTACTCGCACAATTACCTGAGTAATGGTTTCAGCATGTGGGTCAAAGGTGAGTGTGTTTGCGTATGTGTACAGCACTGCAATTAAAACGCACACACTTTCCGTAAAACAGCGTCCTAGCAAATTGGCAAGCCATATATAACAGCCGCTAACAATTTGTGTTATCTAAAAACTCACAGTGAAAAATAAAACGGCACAATAGACCAGCCGTCAAAGTTTCAACATCATAAAACCACACGGGCAACACAAAATAGCAATAGCCAAGTGTGATTTTGCAGCCAACAAACGCGTAACCACAGAGATCTGCTTCCAAACCTGTACGATTCCAGACTTCCAGATGTTTCGATCGAACTACATATTTGTATATTTATATTTGCTGTATAGCAACTCATCTTATAAATACCACAATAAAACCCGCTCTGGAAGGCAAACCTTAGTCATTCCTGTCTGAAAATCCCCAAATTACAAATTGTATCTCAGCATATTTCGCCAGATTCATCAACAAATTAGCAATGCACGGTGGTTAGCTACTGAAACGCTAGACGTTGTATGGCAATAGTTTCAGTGGTTCTCAACCTAGGTTCGATAGAGCCACATGGGTTTGGTGAGTCAGTTTCAGAGGTTCGGCGGTTTGGTTCACCCACTCGTATGATTCGTGACGTCAAGCTCTGCTTGTCCACCATTGGTTGTGCTGCAAGCAACTCGGTCCACTCAGTAGCCTACTTGTGACTGTCTTGATCATATGTGATTTGTGATTTTTCTTATAATACTTCAAACACGAACGGTTCGATTAATACATGTATGGAAATTGTGAAGCTCAGTTTCTCCAATAAGGTTTAGACGTTTAGAACCACTCTCCTAGTGTCACTTATTGAGTGAATCGCGTGCATGATGCCTTCAACCAGGACCAGCAAAGCAAAAAAGGGCAGATAAGTCGGCATCGTGTCTAGAATGAGTGATCTGGCCACAGTTTACCTTGGATATAAGAGGTCCGGATATGAAAGAACCCTAGTTATAAGAGCATTTATTCGAGCCCCTCTTCTATACTTTACGTGTTCTTTCCCCCGGATATAAGGGAGGATACAAGATACTTTTTCTCTACTACCGACAACTCACTTACATCCGCCGTACACTGTAAAGCAAACTGAAGAACATAAAAAACCGCACGAATGCAAAATCTCACCTGGAGTTTGGCACCACATGAAGTCCTATCGATCACGTACAGCCTGATGTTCGACAGGCTATTACGCTGGAGACATACACACCACCACGGCACCTGGGTGCACAGGCATGCACCCACGGCAAGGCAGGTAATTTAGAATCCTTCACTCACTATACACCACCAGATCATAAGCGCACGCTAGTCAAGAACACAGCCGCCAAGCGCCACGCGATAACTGACGGCCGCATGCGTGTGATGTGGTGATGCATTCGTGTGCGTGTCTGTGTGTGCGTCTGTATGTGTAATGTGTGAACGCTCTGCGCTGACGTTGTATGTCCGTGTGTCCAAGGTGCACGTAATGTGCACGTAATCACACCAGCGACATGTGCATGTGTGTGTGTGTGTGTGTGTGTGTATCCTGGACCACATCTGTCCGTTGTGGAGCCGTGTCCTGGACACTGGTCCAACTTGCCTCAGGCACGCCCGCATGGTCTCACAACTACAACAACAAGGTCCCGCAGAGTTTTCCGATTCAGATTCAGAAAGCCGGCTCCAAGGAGGCAGCGGTGAAAGCGGAGTGCTGCGAACTAACGCCGCTGAATGAGACAGTGTGTGTGGCTGATTTCGCTCAACAACCACACAATCACTTGGGTGCCGATTGCTTGGTATATTTGCCCAGTCCAAACATCCGCATGACCCTTCCTGATTCCAGTGGAGACGAAGGGATACAGAGCTCTTTTGGGGAATAGGGCTGTGGATTTAGAGGAAAATGGTATATTAGGTACTCATAACGACACCACCACCACGACACACAAAGGTTTATATTATCAAGGTCGCCGCTCAAAATAGAATAATGGATGAACAACAAGTTTATATGATGTGATCAATGATGCCAATATTAAATTAATCTAGAAGTTACACTGACTCTCATATGAGCAGGTAAAGAATATGTGAAGATTGCCCGCCAATTGATAAACGAACGGGTGTTGAATTTTGGTCAGGGATTTTGCAACATGTGATTAGTGTATACGCACTAATATACAATATATATACATAGTTGCACTAATATACAATATATATAGTTGTATAATATACAATGTGTGTAATACAACATAGTGTATATGCACATGTAGTTGTATGTTTATATGTGTGTACGTATGAATATTCGCCTTTGTAAATGAGCGCGTGCAAAGGTAAGTGTGAGAGTATAGGAGAGAGTGAGTGAGCGGCGTGGCAATGACAACGTTACGATATGTGACAACGTGACAGATATGTCTTCTATTTTTAGTAATAGAAAATACAATACTTTTGTTATATACACGTATTTACGTATAGATATATACTTTGTATGCCAATTATTCCAGTAAGCAACATAAAAGTAAGCATTGTTTTTGTTTAAAGCAGCAAATATATAAAAAGAAAACGGAAAATTACATACAAGTGAGAAATAGTCAATTTGATGATCGGCATATATTTGGCACATATTTGTAAGAAGTGGTCATTTCATTCCAGCTTTAGAGCTCGATTAACTGTATTTTCCCGTGTAGAAGAAACCTCTTCAATTTTTAGGCAAAAATTCTGTAAAAGGTACATATATATATTGGTGCATATACATATATTGGTGCTATCTAACTTCCTACCATGTATAAGAGAGCCTCCTGTTTCTAAAATAAAAATTGAGACCAAAAAAGGGTTTTAGTACACGGGAAAATACGGCATATGACA
Organism: Sacculina carcini; assembly: GCA_916048095.2. Classification (NCBI taxonomy): domain Eukaryota; kingdom Metazoa; phylum Arthropoda; class Thecostraca; family Sacculinidae; genus Sacculina; species Sacculina carcini. The sequence goes on along the minus strand of OU696581.1, from coordinate 7,506,678 downwards.
TTCAGGCTTATACGTGAATATGTACAACAACAACAACAACAACAACAACAGCAACAACAACATGTATTTGGGGATGTACGGTAACATATACGGTACGGTATTTCATGTACGGTAATCATATGGGTACTACTCTCATGCAAATTTGAGGAATATAAATTTCATGCCATCATGAGGACATTCAACACGTAGGTTGATCAATGCAGAGAGAAAAAATTCCATTGCCAATTTAAACTAATTGAAATAGTGAGAATTAAACAAAGCATGACACAATAATTCAAACAGCAATTAAACTCCACAAAGACTGAGCCAGCATGCTGGCTGAATTTGCTGCTAAAATTTATCATTTTCCACCACTCATTTCATTTTTCACAATTTTCACTTAGTCTATAGAGTGATCTAGGCAATTGTTTCTCATGCAATCCTTGTGGCCCCCAGAAACAGTCCGTGACCCTCCTAGAACTCCTTGTGGCCCCATTCACGCATAGATTGTCGCGTCGTGCCTTCTCCAGAGTGAATATATGTCGGTGAATATTTCCACTGACCAACAAAACAACGCCATGACCTTGTGTACTAGTGAGCTGAGCACAAAGACATCGGTGGATCAAGATTGAAATGCATAACAGCGAAAATATGAATGGAATAAATTGTTTCAACATGATTTTTTGTGGCCCCTGATAAAATATGGTGGCCCCTATTTTTTATATTTGGTTCTGCGGCCCCCCAAAAGAAACACTAGTCTAGACCAGTGTTTTACAACGTGGGCTGCAGGACCAAATATGAAAATGGGGAGCCACCATAATTTTCTCACGGACCACAAAACATTTGTTGAAACAATTTAATGCTATATATTATTATTATCGATGTTGTACAATTTAATCGTGTGTTCCGGTCGTGGTGTTATTTTGGTGGTGGGTGTAGATAATCACCGGCGTACATGAGCTAATACTCTGGAGAAGCCGCGTCGCGATGATGCATGCGTATGGGAGCCACGAGGACTTCTATGGGGGCCACTGACTGTTTTTCTGGCGACCACAAGGACTCACATTGTGTCACAGGGGGCAACTGCAAGAAAACGTTTGAGAACCACTGGTCTAGACAGACTATCCTAGGTGGCGTTGAAATCACAATTAAGTTGTACGGTATAACGCCTGCCGATTAAAAATATACTTTTCAATGTTAAGCAATATTTTCTGTTTTGGTGTTCGGTAGCTTTACGATTTGGCATCACTGTGTATTTCGCGAACATTTGCGTCGACTATTGAGGGTATTGAAAAGTATATAATTATGTCCGCCTCGTAGCCGAGTGGCTAAGACGCACGCTCTGTGCACGAGAGGTCCATGGTTCGGTTCCCTGGCGAGGTGAAACGTTTGGGTTCGTTTCTGAAAGGGATAGCCCAATTGTCGCAATGCGGGTTTTGTGTGCGCGCAGCCGTGCAGTTTCTGTGCTGTCGGTGACTGCAAAACCCGTGCGGCCGGACCTGCGGTGTGCCAGCTGGGGCCGTGAAGCTTTGCCCATGCATGAATTCGCGCGAACATTAGCCTTTCCACTGCTGTGTTCAAATGCGTAAATTTAATAATTTAATAATAATTGGGTAGTGCAATTGTATGATTTTTTAATTGTTTTTTATTTGTAGCGTCTAGTCATAAATAGTGTCTTAATATTTGTGTATGTATTGTGTTTATTGCCCGTCATGTCTTTCTTGTTATTTATTGTTGCAACAACGTGCTCATGTCTTTTCTCATGGTCTGAGAATACACGTGTCATCCTCATCATTGATGGTCGGGTTTTTTGTGTTGTTGTTTGTGCATTATGAAGTTGTAGTTTTGTGTAGTGTAGAAGTATAGTTTTCCCTACGTTATGTCCGGTGTTCCGTATTAGAAACACAACATGAATGGCGACGATGATGTTTTAAATAGTTTTGAGTGGAATATATGATATTTTATATGATTTTGTGGTGTGAATGCTTTTAGGAATGATTGCAGGTACTTTTGAGTGAGTGATTGCCAACTCCATGATGTAGTTGTTAGCACAACCGCCTCACAAGCGGGAGCTCCGTGGTTCGAAACCCGGCGGAGCAGAATTTTATTGGGCGAATTCTACAATCCCACAGCCCCTGTCCACCCAGCACAAAATGATGGTACCAGACATCAGTCATGAGTTGTGCCATGCCTTTCTGGGGAGGTGGCCCTCTCTCATACGTCTTACGTCCTTGTGGCGCCATAGCGTGGAGAGGGTCGGTTCTGCGGTGGCAGCGAGCTGCACGGGGCACGCCTGTGTTAATAAGCTTCGGCTTCTTTCCGTGTAGCAGCTGCCATTTAGGCATTAAACCTTAACGTTTAACTACTTTTTTACATTTTTTTCTATATATTACATAGAATAACATCCTTCCAGCAATGACAGAGGTTGCGGAATCTCCAGGATTGAAAGTTCAGGATTGAATACCGGAGGCCTGCAGATCACGGGAATGCTGACGTTTTGAGTCGATAACCCAGTGGTCAAGACACCGTTTTCGATGAAGAAGAAGACGGGAGGACATGGATATAGTTTATGAGGTGAATCGGATAAATCTTCATGACAGGGAGGCAAATATATCGTCCATTTAAGCGGAATCTGCCAAGGACAGGGCGATAGCGACTGTCATACGCTTCAGTCGCGAAGGGTGGCCAAAGGCTAATACCGAAGATAACGACGTCGAGGTTCTTCGGGGTTCAGCTACCTCGTTGTCGATATCATGCGGCTGTTTACTTTATGGCTCACGGGTAGTGATATCTATCATTTTGCGTCCACATTTTCTTCAGCTACTTCATTCGGGACATATGTGCATGGCTCGGATGAAACAACTCGCCAGAACAGCAGTATATTGGCCTCATTGATTCCGACATTGAGAGCACATATCGAAACTGTTCCTCTTGTGCGGAACAGCAGAATCGTCCGTCGAAGGCGGCGATACACTCGTGGATGATGCCGGAAAAGGTCTGGAGTCGAGTGCACGTAGACCATGCTGTAAATTTTGTGGGCACAAACTGGTTGGTTATGACTGATGCGCTGTCTAAATATCCCTGTATCCATGCTACACCAAACATTACAACGAAGGCTACCATTGATATTCTGGAAGCATATTTTTCTCATTTCGGATATCCGCATGCGATAATTACCGACAACGGACCTTCATTCACTAACGGGGAGTTCAAGAGGGGTAGTACATCTCACTGGTGCACCGTACCATCCCACCACTAATGGAGCGGCGGAATGGCTTATAAAGACTTTTAAGCAGTCTATGGAGAAGTCACAGCTGCCAGTGAAGAAGGCTCTGTCGGAATTTCTTATGTATTATCGTAGGACTCCAAGATCTTGCGGGTTTTGAGTGAACTTTGAGTGAATGATTGAACTTATCAACGGTCGTCAATTGCGTACCAAACTGGATACTCTCATGCCATCGCCTGCTCATGTGACTTAGAGCAAGCAGGCGAAGGAGGCAACAAAATCGCAGTTCCGTGAGGACGTTGCCAAGGTGGCACACTCGTATGAGGAAGGTGACGCCGTCTATATCTTGTACTGCGGACCTCAGCGTGACCGCGACCCCCGTTGGGTCCCAGTCTTTGTACTGAAGCGTTTGTGTACTCGGAATTTGAACGTGAGAGTCGTACCACGTGTCCAGTATGACGCCGCCATGGAGAGCAACTGCGCCCGAGGTACGGAGCGGAGACCGACAACGACCCGGGAGAAGCATCCTGCCAATCTCAAGAAGCTGTGCAGGGACCGGGAATGACGAACGAGAGAGTTTGATTTGCGCCGACATCGGAGTTCGAACCAGGAAATCCTCGGCGTTCTAAACGGACTCCCAAGCGTAAACACTGTGCTTACTGTTGATGTTTTGTGGAACTTTACCTAGTGTCTTCATATTTCGCGGTGAGATGTTGTGGTGTTCAGTAGCTTTACGATTTGGCATAACTGTGTTTTTCGCGGCATTTGCGTCGTCTATTGAGGGTCGGTTTTTTTAGTTAAGAAGTTATGAGTTGTTTGTGCATTATGAAGTTGTAGTGTTGTATTCTGGTAGAAATGGAGTTTTCCCTACGTTATGTCTGGTGTCATCTATTAGAAACACAACATTTTCTAACATTCTTATTCTCTGGAAACGCCGTAACTGAAGCATGAAATCTGTGGACTCCGTGGTGTAGTGGTTAGCACACCCGCCTCACAAGCGGGAGGACCGTGGTTCGAATCCCGGCGGAGCAGAATTTCATTGGGCGAATTCTATAATCCCAGATCCCCTGTCCACCCAGCAGTATATAATGGTACCAGATGTCAGTCATGTGTTGTGTCATGCATTCTGGGGAGGTGACCCTCTCTAATACGTCTTACGTCCATGTGGCGCCATAGCGTGGATAGGGTCGGTTCTGCGGTGGCAGCGAGCTTCACGGGGCACATATCTGTGTGTTCATAAGCTTCGGCTTCTTCCCGTGTAGCAGCTGACACTTAGGCATTTAACATTTTTTAACCTTTCACCTTTCAATCAGTGGCGGCGCCAGGATTTTTCCGAGGGCGCTGAAGGGGGGGGGCTAAGAAAAATGTTGAGGGGGCTTGGCGAAGCATGAAGAGCTACACTCGAACGCTGACTACATACTATTATAATACTGACTGAACACTGACTACATGATATTACCCCATTAACCGGCGACCATAAGATTAATGAAGTTGGTTAATTTAAATTAGTTATTTTTTGTATAATCGGTTCATTATACATGGTGAAATACGAAAAACAAATTTAATATATTATTTTCTAGGATTTTCAGGGTGAACTAAAAATAGATCACTGCCGGAGAGCGCGGTAGGGTACACCGCGTATAGTGGGTGCATTTCAAATGTCATATATTTTTCAATAGACTGTCTGCACGCTGTGATCTAACTATGAATGAGGCTGTGGCCTTCCTGGACGACCTTGGCCTCGATGTCGATGAGGTTGAGGCTGCCATTCTTCTAAGTTGAGGCTGGCATTGGGGGGTTTCCAAGACTCTCAATCGATGAGATGATCATAAAGTATTACGGCCATCACGACCTGAAGCTGTTCATTCGAGGAAAACACATTCGATTCGGATACAAGTTATGGTTATTGTGCGCCTCCGACGGAAACATCTATGCTCCATCTTTGTATCAGTACAAGGAGCAGGGTCACTCAGCAGGGAACCCGATGGGGTCTCGAGTAGTACTCAGTCCCATCTCCCTGGTCGACATCGCTAACGGGAAGGAACTCTCCTTCGACAAATTGTCCGCTTCTCTATCACTTCTTGTCTCGTTGACCAAAATGAGATTCAGTGCGTTAGGAACCATTGTCGTCAATTGAACCAAGAAGGATCCGTTCACGTCGGACAAGGAGATGAAAGTTTGGGACTCTTTGGAGCAGAAATTCAACCAGAAGAACCAGATTATTTTGTCAAGTGGAACGACAGCAGCTTTGTTTACATGGCGACGAACCACTCCAAAGCACGCCCTACAGTGAAGGCGTTGCGGTACAGCCGCGCCGAGAAGAAGGTGAAAGTCGGCAAATATGTTGTTATGTCCCAGGTTCGTTTGGTCCCGCATCAGTCCTGGGCCTCTTTTCTCTATGTTAGGTTATGTATGATCAGGCTAGTTGGGAAAGTGAAAGAGAGCCGGACTGAAGCAGGACCAAATATAACTGGGGTGCATATATCCTTATCCAAACGTCCTTAGCTCCGTGGAGGTCGACATGCTCCGCTTCATCTCCAAGTACAACAGTTAGCTGCGGTCGTGGACCACCATGATTGGATGGTGGCGCACTTTGTGATTGAGATCGAAGATAAAAATATACTTCTCTCCTCTGATGGGGGCAATCCAGATGACCTTGGTGAATGACTGGTTAATCCACAAGAACCATGGTTGAGAAGCCGGAAGAGGTTTCGGGCCTCGACTTCACGCGCGAGGTGGCGGTCTCGTATATGAAGATCACCAATTGCAAGGACTCAATCATCTCACGGGTCCAGATCGCTTCTCGCGTTGGACTGGCAGCGCAGCCTCCGCTGGACTCCAGCTTCGACTGCCTCGGCCATATTCGCCTCGTGCGTGAACAGCAACGTCAATGTCAGGGACCAGGCTGCAAGTCGAGCCCGCTGTCCTACTACGGAAAGTGTGCAAACACTACACTGTGCAGGCAGTATTTCAATCCCTATCATACGACATAAATAATTACAGACAGACAGCTCGAAAAAGTCTATTTCGTGTTCCGATACGGACCATCTGGACTTGGATTGAAACTATTGTATATACTCGAAGGCAGTGACGGCGCCAGGACTTTTACGATGGGCTAATAAAGAAGATGCGGAGGCTTAAGGAAACATGAATAACTACTCTCGGAATGTTCATGGTAAGGAGTTTTGGTGTGGTCAAGGGGGTTGGCATATTTTGGGGAATTTCAGCCCCTCCAAGTCCCCCCTTGGCACCGCCGCTGCGCGAAATTCTTGAAAAAAACCGACAGGAGCGCATATTTTCATTATTAGACTAGTTATTCGTATTTTTGTGTTAAATTTCGTGCGGTGAACCTATTTCCTCTAAAACATTGAGTTGGTGCCATTATAAGCGTAAACCGGCAGTGATCTATTCTAAGATCACTGAATGTAAATCGCTCCTATACAGAAGTTATAATTATTAGAGCATTGAAATTTGTTGTGAAGCAGCATGAGGAAATAAATATTTCATTAAAACTAATTATTTTTCTACTCGAGGTCGTGTGTCTATGCTGTGGGTCAACAAAGAGAGCCACCGAAAAAAAGGTGAAAATGGTCTACTTCAATGCTCTATTAGGACAAGTTAGAAACTCCAAAGTAATTATTTGAAACAAAATATCATAAGTACAAGGTCCAAATATTATAACAAATAAATTATATTAATCATATCAAAAATCAATTCTGAGAAAAAAACAGTTGAAAGTGGTGATCTATTTTTAGATCACTGCCGGCTAATGGGTTAAGGGACTGGGGCACACTGATTCAGTCCTCGAACCAAAATTACAGGACTTCATTTACAGTGGTAAGAAGTATTAATGTCCATGATTATTATTTGGGGGGGCTTGGGGGGTGTTGTATACAAAGAATCTCATAACCTTCAATTAGGCTTTATTCAACTGAAAACGTAGCACTCAGAACAAAAAGAGGTTGAGACACAATGTCTAAATTTATCCCATACTCTTTCCTTTAGCGTGACGTCACTGATGACGTTTACAGTGACGTACCATAAATGTAGGCTTGCCAGTTGCTCGCTATCTAGAGTTTCGCTATATTTCCACATTTGAGAATTTATTTATTTAGTTACGTACCATAGTTATTTAGTGACGTACCATAAATGTAGGCTTACCAGTTGTTCGCTATCTAGAGTTTCGCTATATTTCCACATTTGAAAATTTAGTTATTTCATTGTTTTTCTCATTCATATAATTTCCTTAGCAGATAGAACAGTATAAGAACACAATATAAGATCAGGCAGTGTCATTCAGTCTCACATATTCTATACGGATTACATATCCATGCATCGTACTGAGCTACTTAATTTTGTTTTCTTTCGTCCAATTATTTTATACCATTTCGCGCCTCTGATTAATGTGTGCGCTATACAACATAAATTTGTTGTTATGAAGTCTGCATACATAGATATGTGCAGATATGATTCGGTATGATATGATATGTGCAGATATGATATGCATAATTGTACGTACATTGACTTTTAGTAATTGTTGTATAGCCTTGATGTAAAACCTGAGCAACGCGCCTGGCGCAGGGAGCATTGTGACCGCACGTGACCGGTGGGGTCAACGACCTATAGTTTAGCGTGCGTGTAAGCTCAACCAGTGCCGAATTCATTCGCTTGTCAAGAGAGATGGCGATAATACACGGGTATTGTTCCTACCGTATTTGCGTTCGCTACAGTAGAAACGCACATACGTAACGAACGTAGAAAAAGCCCCAGTTTATTGCGTATACTCTCATCTCATACTATGGGAGTCATCCTTGAACACAATTGATGGCTGTCATCCCGGAGCCTTGACAAACACAAGGTTGACAATGTTGCTCAGGTTTTATTCCGTGAATGTCCTACAAACATTATAACACAACGAAGATTCTTAGATCTTAGTACAATATCAGAGTATAACAATCCGTAGATTAATCGACGAGACGTGCGAAACTAGTTGGAGGTAAACAACAGAGTTGATGCAAATATGTCATGTTTATTCCTCCCAGCTTTTTGTTTTGCAGGAAAATCATATATCCATACACTCAAAACGTTAGAGCTGTGCAAGTTCTGCCGTGTCCCTGTATGCGCGGCACAAAATGTTGTATGATGGAAACACAATGCTACACTGGATTTCATTTGACAAACTTGTGTACTGTACAAAAATGCGAGAAAGTAGATCGCTCAATTCAACTCTATATGGAGAATACTTTATTTCGGGTTGAATAAATTGTGGAGAATATCTATATGGAGAATACTTTATTTCTGGTTGAACAAATTGTACAAAAGCAGATCGCTAACAATTCCATTTCTAACATTATAGACAACTTCATTTGTAGCTATATTACGAGCTAAATGCATTGCACACAAATTTGGAAAGATCGCTTAATAGTTAATTTCTCTTAGATATATAGAGGGCACTCTCAACAGTCCAACTAATAGTCACATTGGCTCCTTTAGGACTTTAACATCTTGTCTGAGCACTACTCATCACAGATCTTATACCGTCTTCAATCAAATCATGGATCATATTGATAGAGAAAGACACATAGGTTAAGCTAAGACATCCAATGAACCACATTGATGTTTTAGCCTAACCCCTAGTTGAAATATATTTTCCCGATTCAACAACCGATAAACAAAAAAACAATCGCACGTAGAACCTTATCAATATTAAAATCAAACAACAAAACTCCAAAGGCAATCATGCAAAAACAATGGCATCCATGATGTAGAAAATGGAAAAAGTGAAACAAAAGGAAATAACTAATAAAAAATATGAAACAAATGTTTAGTAGGAATGCTGAATGAAATGCTAAATCAAGCATGGGGTCGAAAAGAAAGACATCCCATCAAGAAGAACTAGAAAAGTTTCAACTGAAAACTAGACCAGCAGTAGAGAACACAAGACACAACACAATTCACACAGAGGTAGATCAGACACATAGCTTCAGATAATAGACAATCAGAAGAGAACACGACATAATTTACACAGAAATAGACCAGACACATAGCTTGGCACTTAGTTCGTCAAACGTTGTGATATACACAAGCGACAACGCATGGCCTTACTACTATGTGCAAGATCTGATAGAGAAGACAAGATTCACTCAAAACTAAACAGCCAGAAGAGAACACGACACAACTCACACAGAAATAGACCAGACACATAGCTTGGCACTTAGTTCGTCAAACGTTGTGATATACACAAGCGACAACGCATGGCCTTACTACTATGTGCAAGATCTGATAGAGAAGACAAGATTCACTCAAAACTAAACAGCCAGAAGAGAACACGACACAACTCACAGAGAAATAGACCAGACACATAGCTTGGCACTTAGTTCGTCAAACGTTGTGATATACACAAGCGACAACGCATGGCCTTACTACTATGTGCAAGATCTGATAAAGAAGACAAGATTCACTCAAAAATAGACAACCAGAAGAGAACACGACATAATTTACACAGAAATAGACCAGACACATAGCTTGGCACTTAGTTCGTCAAACGTTGTGATATACACAAGCGACAACGCATGGCCTTACTACTATGTGCAAGATCTGATAAAGACAAGATTCACTCAAAAATAGACAACCAGAAGAGAACACGACACAATTCACACAGATGTAGACCAGACACATAGCTTGGCACTTAGTTCGTCAAACGTTGTGATATACACAAGCGACAACGCATGGCCTTACTACTATGTGCAAGATCTGATAGAGGTAGAGATAGAGAAGACAAGATTCACTCAAAAATAGACAACCAGAAGAGAACACGACATAATTTACACAGAGGTAGACCAGACACATAGCTTGGCACTTAGTTCGTCAAACGTTGTGATATACACAAGCGACAACGCATGGCCTTACCACTATGCGCAAGATCTGATAGAGAAGAGAAGATTCACTCAAAAATAGACAACCAGAAGAGAACACGACACAATTCACACAGAGGTAGACCAGACACATAGCTTGGCACTTAGTTCGTCAAACGTTGTGATATACACAAGCGACAACGCATGACCTTACTACTATGTGCAAGATCTGATAAAGACAAGATTCACTCTAAAATAGACAACCAGAAGAGAACACGACACAATTCACACAGATGTAGACCAGACACATAGCTTGGCACTTAGTTCGTCAAACGTTGTGATATACACAAGCGACAACGCATGGCCTTACTACTATGTGCAAGATCTGATAGAGGTAGAGAAAGAGAAGACAAGATTCACTCAAAAATTGACAACCAGAAGAGAACACGACATAATTTACACAGAGGTAGACCAGACACATAGCTTGGCACTTAGTTCGTCAAACGTTGTGATATACACAAGCGACAACGCATGGCCTTACTACTATGCGCAAGATCTGATAGAGAAGAGAAGATTCACTCAAAAATAGACAACCAGAAGAGAACACGACACAATTCACACAGAGGTAGACCAGACACATAGCTTGGCACTTAGTTCGTCAAACGTTGTGATATACACAAGCGACAACGCATGGCCTTACTACTATGTGCAAGATCTGATAGAGAAGAGAAGATTCACTCAAAAATAGACAGCCAGAAGAAAACACGACACAATTCACACAGAAATAGACCAGACGCATAGCTTGGCACTTAGTTCGTCAAACGTTGTGATATACACAAGCGACAACGCATGGCCTTACTACTATGTGCAAGATCTGATAAAGACAAGATTCACTCACTCACTGGAGACTGAAAAAGAAAACTAATCAAGAGACCACAAGAGAGAAAAGAAAAAACCATATAACACGAAGTCACAACACAAAATACAAGTCACGAGACAATTACACAAAACAACACAAAACACAAACACGTGCTCACAGAAACTGGAAAGATTACATAAGAGCAGAAATAAGAAAATAACAAACTAATGAAAAGCGACATTAGGAGAGAAATTTGCTCGAGAGGCCACAACACATGAAACAACACAGGACACAAAACACGTGATGCTGTGCAATGTATAACAGGAAGATTAAATGAAACGACAGTAATAGGACATGGACATATATGAAGTGGACATGGACATATATGAAATGATCGCCGGAATAAACAGTAGTCATATACAAAAACTAATCAATTGAAGCCACTACATATGCACCGCCCGTACTCGTACAAACGCCCAGAGCAGTGTTGAAAGCCGTAGAGTCCCTCAGATCAGGTCCTTGTTCGCTGGAAAACTCAGAATAACAATGCAACGATAAATATACCAAGACACCGAACACATTTCATATTACCAACAAACCAATGATTGAGAGAGAATATGTCATAAAAAAGAAGCAGAGGAAATCACAAGGCAAAATACACCACAAATCGCACAACAAAAAACACAAAACAAAAAACACAATAGCACAACAGCAAGTCACATAACACAGACACAGTTTGGCACATAGGCCAGCAAACGTTGTGATATACACAAGCGACAACACTCCGGCCTTACTACTATGCATCAGCTCTGAAAAATAAGAAAGTAGTGAAGTAATATGAGAAGGAAGATAATTATAGATGCGTGGACCGAAGAAAGCAAAATATTTAAAGGATCTTAGATTTAGAGGATACCAGATTAGCTATGAAGTAACCACCACGATGCAAAATAGAAGTGGTGAACACCAGCCATTCATCGCGGTCACAAGCAGCGTACGCCAGCCAGCCATTTACCAAGCGCACTCGTTTCTACGCCCATAACAGTGCTTAACGCCGTTGAATAACATTCATTCATTTATTTGTATAGCGCTCATCCAGGGACACAAGCGCGGCAAACTACAACGAAATTGGGAAAATACAAACATTAAACATGAAAGCACCGCACACACACACACACACAAAATAACATGCGGACAACTACAAAAGCCAACTACGCTAGGAAGATAGTATGAATAATAATAATAATAAATAAATATATTTCCTTTAGCGCATATAAATACACATGCGCGCAAAATTACAATTGAATAGCAAGAAGAAAACACATATAGCAAACACATATACACACACAACACTCAAACAATACACAATACAGGAACAGGAACAAATATTTAAACAAAGAGGACTTGAACGAATGGAAGGAGGAAGATTGAACAATATTAGAGGGAAGACAATTGAGCACGCGGAGCAAAAAATAAAAACGATTTGGAAGACCAGGTAGACTCATTCAAAGCTCTAGAACATACAAGTGGGCGTGAATGTCGAGAAGGAACAACAGATTCAGACAAAAGGCGAGAAAGATAGGAAGGCTGAGAAGGGTCATGAATGAGTTTGAAAATAACACAACACAGGCGAAAATGAATGCGGGGATGATAGGAAGCAAACGAAATTGAAACAAAAATTCAGAAGTATGGCGACAAGGAGTAGGAGACAGGACAAAACGACAAGAAGAGTTGATAACACGCTGAAGAATGCGGAGGGAATAAAGGGGAACGTGAAAATAGAGTGAACAACAATAATCAATACGGGACAATATTAGAGAAATAATAAGTTTAATAGCCGAAGGGCGATCAAGAAACGGGCGAATAGGATATAAAGATCTCAGAATAAGGCGACATGTTCGAGAAATAGAGGTGACTTGAGAGGAGAACGAAACATAGAATCAAAGATCACACCAAGACTACGCACTGACTGGGAGACAGGCCAAGGAAGAAGAGGAGGAGAAATGCGGGGAGGATGGAAAACAAACTCAGATTTAGATTGATTCAGAAGGAGACGTCTAGAAGCAGCCCAAGCAGAAACATCAGAAAGAACATCAGCAATGAAAGAAGGAGTGCGAAGAGGAAGAGGGATGAAAAACTGAATATCGTCGGCATATACGTGAAAGGTGAGAGAGTGACGTTCAAGAATAGGGCATAGTGGGGTCATGTAGATGTTGAAAAGTAAAGGACCAAGCAGAGAACCTTGAGGGACACCAGAACACAGAGGAAACACAGAAGAGAGATAAGAATTGATATTCACAGAATATATTCGATTGGTGAGATAAGATTTGAGGAGAGAAAGGGTGGATGAAGAAATACTAAGAGAATAAAGATCGGCAATGAGAATAGAGTGGTCAACGAGATCAAAAAGCAGAGGACATGTCTAGTACTACAAGAACAGAGAGTAGAACAAGGACAGATGTCTAGTAGAACAAGGACAGAGCGACCCAAAGCAAAGTGAGAGAAAATGTGATCAAAGATAGAAATAGACACAGACTCAGTAGAATGAGAAGGCCGAAATCCAGACTGAGCGGAGCAAAGTGATTGATTTAGAAAAGGAGACAGTTGAGAGTAGATAGCAGACTCAAGGAGTTTAGACGGAAAACTGAGGAGAGACACAGGACGATAATTTTTATTTATTTAACTTGAATGTATGGATTTGCTGTGTATGCTGTCTGCCATATATATGTAGCCCATGTAACCCACATACACCTACGCACATGTACGCACATAATTTTACAATCAGTCAAGCTCAAAAGCATAACATTTCGGGCAATGTAACACAAGTATACCTATGCGAATGCACGTACACAGCCCCTAAATCAGTCAATCCTAGTAGCACTATACTGATTCAGACAATGTAACACCCACACCTATGCACATGCACATACTCAATCTTTTAAATCAGTCAGACTTAAAAGAAATTTACGAACTAGTTCAGTTCAGTTCAGTATATTTGTTATAGCGCCTGTCATACACGGGCGCGCGGCAGCTATGAACAAGCGGACAAAGCTAAAACAGTTACAATAAAAAGAAAACAAGCTATAAATACAATTACGGAAACAATAAAAAGAACACACGAATAAATAAAAATTACACTATTCAAATAACGCAATGAACACATTTACACAATGAGAAGAACACATGCATATTGTTAGTCTACACACAGCATTTCGGATGTAAACACGCATATCGCAATGTTAATTATAACTGCTAAGCTCATCTATGGAAACTCAACACAAAGCAAATGAAGAAAGAGAAAATCTGGTCCGACTGAAAGTTTGTTAAAACCAACCAGTCAGTGGAACACAAGCACCCACCAAAACGGGATAGATAGTGAGTCACATATCAATCACCGCAAACAGACATCAAATTAGAAATTAAGAGTATTGATAATAACAATCAAACAGGAAACAGCGACCAATCAGATTCACATGGTAAGACACAAGTGATCGCGCGGGAACTTCACCTATTTGGTAGAATATATTTCAAATGCTGCCAACTAAAAAATTAGTGACGTCATTGTCATTTGCATGACGTCATCACCATCATTAGTCTGACGTCACATTACAGAGTTTGGGATTATGATATTTGTATAGACCTCGAACAAAAACACACACAAAACAAACACCACAATCGCCGACCATAGTTCACATACGCATCGCACCAGTCAATCTGTAATTACAAGCACAAATACTATTTTATTCTAATGTAGAAATTTACACATACAATTTCTACCACATTCTCCCCCTCTTTTGTAAAACGAACCCACGAATAAAGTTAAAACCTTGAAAAGATGACATCTTCAAATACAGGAGGCGACTGAAGCATATAAACGTTCATAAATTGATGAAAATAACACAGAATTAAGGATCAATGACTTCAAAACGTTTCGGTGGTCTACGATCACGAGTAGATCGACGCAGAACAGGAGAGTGACATGTTTCAACCGACTCTGACCGATTGTGATTCCGGGACGTACATTCTGAGAGACCCATTTCAACATCAGTGTTCGGAGTTTCAACAAGCACTGATGGGGGAGGAACACCCACCGGTTCCCTCAAGGGTCGCTGCCCAATATCGGTTTCAAGGCCAAGCATATCAGGGGGACACGGCGCCAAATGTTTGAGCGAAACAGTCGTCTCTCTCCCATCTGGAGTCCTCACATAAGCATACGACGGGTGCGATTCCAACACCTCAACTTCCTCCACATAAGGATCATATTTCGAAGCCCTGTTGAATTTGCGCACAAAAGCTCGAGTGGGAGCCAATAGCCAACTAGGTACTGCATGTCCAGACGTGGATCTGCGAGTGAAGCTGAACATTCGTTCGTGAGGGGTGCAATTGGTGGCCCGACACAAAAGGGACCTGACGGAATGCAAAGCATCGGGTAGTGCCTGCTCCCAGTTATGGATTGGCAATTGTTGGTTCTTCAACGCCAACGTTACAGTGGTCCAAATTGTACCGTTAAATCGCTCGCATTGTCCGTTACCACTGGGATTATAAGAGGTGGTGCGACTAGTAGCTACACCACGAGATGATAAATACTGTTTGAGCTGATCAGACATGAAAGCGGTGCCGCGGTCAGAATGTATGTAGGCCGGCATTCCGAAAATCGTGAACAATTGGTTAAAACATTTAATAACAGAATTAGCAGATACATCCGGACACGCAAACGCAAAAGGAAATCTGGAAAATTCGTCAATAATTGTCAGCATAAACCTGTTGTTCGTTGAAGAAGGCAGGGGACCCTTAAAGTCCACACTCAAGCGCTCAAAAGGCTGTGTAGCCTTGATCAGTGCGTTTCCAGTTGGTTTCAAGAAACGCGGCTTGCACTCTGCACAGATTCTACAAGAGGCGCACTCCTGCCTGATCTCCTCAATTGAAAAAGGCAAGTTTCTGGATCTGATGAAATGGTACAGTCGTGTCACACCAGGGTGACACAAATCACGGTGCAATTTGGCCAACGAGACAGTTTCGTTAGCTGCGCAAACTCGCGATAGTGTATCAGCAGGAGCGTTCTCCTTTCCTGGACGGTACCTGATGTCGAAAGAGAAAGGAGCTAGTTCGATCCTCCACCTCAAAATTTTGTCATTTTTAATTTTACTCGAGTGCCTCTGATCAAACATAAATGCGACAGAACGTTGATCAGTCAGCAACGAAAATCTCCGGGTGGCTAGATAGTGTTTCCATTTTCTAATTGACTCTACGATAGCCAAAGCCTCTTTTTCGACAGCCGCATATTTACGCTCGGAAGGCGACAGACTCCTCGAAAAAAACGCGACTGGACGCCCAGTCTGATTGAGAGTGGCCGCGATGGCGGTGTTTGAAGCGTCCGTCTCGACGCAAAAGGGAGCTTCTTCGTCAACTCGAAACATCACAGCGGAAATTATCTCATCCTTTATCTTTTGCAGTGCTTCGGCAGAGTCAGCTGAAAGAGGAAAACTGGAAACGATTAAAGGACGGACCTTGTGAGAAAAGTTCGGTACCCACCGGGCGTAGTAAGAGAGAAGCCCTAGTACTCTCTTGAGAGAAGATTGATCAACCGGCGTCGGAATGTTCTGCAATGATTTAATACGATCAGGGTCCGGCTGAAGTTTTCCGTCTCCGATAAGATAGCCCAAAAAGGTGATAGAATCACTGCTGAAGACACACTTGTTCAGGTTCAAAGTGATACTCAGTTTCTCAGCCACGTCTAGAAAATGATCTACATTCTTCTTCAACGACGAATCATCCTGACCGCCAATCACTATATCATCGAGATACGAAAAGGTATCAGGAATTTGATGGTCTTCAATCACCTTATTCATCACTCTCTGAAAGCATGACACCCCGTTGGTCACACCGAATGGAATACGACAGAACTGGTACAATTTGGACCCTGATTGAAAGGCGGTATATGGCTGATCAGTTGACTGAATAGGTATTTGATGGTATGCACTTGTCAGGTCAACTTTACAGAACTTTTTATACTTCGCAATTTTGTTCACAAGAGTCTCAATGTGGGGCAAAGGGTACGCGTCTAAGTGTGTGTACTTATTCACAGTAGCTGAGTAATCGATTACCATGCGCTTCTTTCCCGCATCATTGGAGCAGACGAGCACCTGAGCACGCCAGGGTGAGCAGCTCTCCCGGATGACACCTTGCTGGAGCAGTTTCTTGGTCTCGGTAGCGATGAATTTTTCGTCTTGCTCGGAGTAGCGACGTGATTTTGTAGCAATCGGCTTGCATTCTTCGGCCAGATTGGCGAACAGCGACGGCGCCTCAACAGCAGCAGCAGGCAGATTTGCGGCACTCTCGCCGAGAGCAGCCGACGAAACATGCAGAGCCTCTTTTGAGCCTCCGTAGGCCAGACACACGGACTCATGCTGTCGGAGAAAGTCGACACCGAGGATCACGTCACTGCAGAGGCTGTCCATCACAGTTAATTTGGTTCTAGGATAGGTCTGTCCCCGAACATTGACAGTGGCGTAAATGTGGCCGGACGTAGAAGATACCAGTGACGTAGAGGCCATTCGTACGGACTCGGTATACGGTGTAATTTTCAGTCTCAGTTTCTTGGCAGTCGCCGTTGAGACAAAGCTGTGGGAGCTGCCGCTGTCTATAAGCGCTTCGACCACATCGTCACTCAGTGTGATATACATTTTAGACTTGGCCAGCAGACCGACAGATGCTATTACAGGACCAGCAGCCGCAGCAGCTACTACCCTTCTTGAGCGGCAGACTTTCGCAAAGTGACCCCGTTTCTGACATTTGAAGCATGTCACTTCTCGGGCGGGACACTCCGACTTGGGGTGGCGACTCTTGCCACAAAAATAGCAACGCGACCCACCGGCCGCCGAACAACTGAGTCCGCCAGAATCTGCAGAGTTGGGCCCACCGGCCGCCGAACATCCACCACTGTCATTGTCCCCGCTTTGGGCCACAACCCTCCGAGAAGGCGATTCCGCGTCGGCGGCGGCGACACTGACACTGTGACCGCTCGGTAGAGAGTCGACACTCTGGATGTAGAATTCGGCGTTCACTTGCGCGCTTTCCAGACTGCGAGCCTGCTGAAGCGCTGAAGACAAATCGATCGTCTTGTTCTCCAATAGCCTCTGCCTGATATTCCGAGAAGTCAACCCACGAATGAAAGCATCGCGTATACTTTCATCCCGATACACATCGGCAGTCACAGCTTTAAAATTGCAGTCGGAGCTAAGTTGTTTGAGAGCTTGAACGAATTGATCAACAGTCTCCCCTGGCTTCTGAAACCTTGTGAGAAGCAGATGTCTTGCGAATACCTCACTTGGCGGCTTCACAAACAAGTCATTGAGCACAGTGATGGCGGCATCATATGTTTCACACTCAGATACATACTCAAATAATCTCGGCGAAATATAGTTAAACAAAACACTGAGTTTGTCTGGTCTGTGAGTGCTGATAGTGGCTAGAAATGCTTGGAAAGTTTTCAACCAATGTTTCCAAACGCGGCTCGCATCGCTGCTGGTTGGATCAGCATCCAATCTTTCTGGACGAAGATACTTGTCCATTTTCACACGTTTTTCAGTTGAATAAATTGTTGTATACAAAGAATCTCATAACCTTCAATTAGGCTTTATTCAACTGAAAACGTAGCACTCAGAACAAAAACACACACAAAACAAACACCACAATCGCCGACCATAGTTCACATACGCATCGCACCAGTCAATCTGTAATTACAAGCACAAATACTATTTTATTCTAATGTAGAAATTTACACATACAATTTCTACCACAGGGGGACTGGTACATTTTTGGGGGTCTGGAGCCCCTCAAGCCCCCCTTGGCGCCGCCACTGTTTTCAATGCACCTATGCTACATACATGCACCTATCCACAAACTTTCATTTTCTCAAGCAAAATACTAAAATTACGAATATTCAGCTGAATGCTGTCAAACTGATATTAAAAACGTGCGAGTGCACTGGTTTTATCCAGGCTCAGTTATTTTTTCAAATTATAAACAATTGATTACAAACGGAGCTAAATTTCACGGAATGATATGATTTCATATCTGGTAACTGTTGATTGGAACTCTGGTAGCTCTGAGCACGTGAATTTTTTTATAAGCGTTGAAGTACCGCTTTTGAGTTATTGCTGTTACATCGATACTCCTTGACTCTATATTATTTTGAAGATGTATGAGACTATATATTATTCTGGCATATAGAATATAGCCGGTTGTGTTCTGCATGTTGGCTTGGTCATTCGAGTGTTTCGCTTTGAATCTTGAGTTCTACTTTATCCCTTCGAGGGCTCTCGGTGTTCCTGAGGCTTGGCTGAAGCTCATCATTATAAATGGCGCAGTCACGCCTGGAGAAGATTGGCTCGATTTTCAATAGGTCAGCCGAAGATGTGTACTGTGTATTGTGGAAGACAGATTAATTTTTGAGCTGACTTGTTCGAAGTACAGTTGCACCTTTTTCTGATGCTGTCGTGTACGGTCACAATTGATACGTATTCACACTAATTTTGATTTAAGCCTATTAATATTTCAAATGACAGAATTATTGCGTGGATATAATTTCTGGCGTTATCGTCTGCTGCTTTAATCGAGTTTGGCATTCTGGTACATACGCTGTTTAATTTTGGCATTTCTTTACTCTTGCGTTATTTGTCTTTAGAGTTACTGGTCTTCTACGCTCTGGTGCAGTGAAGTACGAAAACCGTCCGCTGTGGTACGATGTTTACGAAGCCTTTCCACCCGAACAAGAGCCACGGTTTGATCGACCAGTCAAGGATATAGAACTAAAAGAAATTCTGTACCCTGAAGATGTTTTTCGCGCGTGAGTTGGCGCTATACTTTTATATTGGCTATTATAGTGTACATTGCCATTGTGAATATTCATGTTTTCTTCCTTATATTTTGCATAATTTTTACTTGGCATTTCGTAACGTTTCTATTTGGTTCGTTGCTGCTTCTAACCATCTTCCACATTATGCTGCCACAATAAGGAACTATTGTGTCCAAGCATTTCATTGATAATTCGTTGTCCATTCACTTTTGTATAGATGCAGATGTTGTGCTTATGCATATCACCTAGCTTGTCCGGATTCCAGCAATCAACTTGTAGCGCCACTATTGCACCATTACCATGTGGAAGCAAAAAATAATCCATCTCACATTTACATAAGTCTCAATTGAGTTTCTACTGCGTTTTTGTGT
Source organism: Sacculina carcini (assembly GCA_916048095.2). Taxonomy (NCBI): domain Eukaryota; kingdom Metazoa; phylum Arthropoda; class Thecostraca; family Sacculinidae; genus Sacculina; species Sacculina carcini. Next base: position 7,486,535 of record OU696581.1, on the reverse strand, counting down.
GCGTGTGTGTACGTTAACGGCGACTTGACAGTGAGTTTGCGCGCCGGTTCGGTGGCGCGGGCGTCGTGTCTCTCACTGAGGACCGCGTGCCCAGCACAAAACTGTCCAACTGTCAGCGCGTGCTGCAGCGTATCGAAGAGCTGCGCGCATGCAATGCCAACACGGAGCCGACTTCGAGCTTGTTTGACAACGCGGTTGATTCTCTGACTGGAGAGGGAGTCGACTTGAAAGCGAGCGTGTTCCGACGAGCTCGCGCCTCTTCTAGATCAGTCGCCGCTGCCAAGCCGTCTGTGGTAGCGGAGGAGCTATTGAGTACCAGTGTTGATGACGTGGCGCTGCACAAACATGATGCTGCTCGGAATGACGGCGCTTCATCCGACACATCGTAGCTGTCTCGTGTGCTTGGCTTTCATCCCGTCCATCAATAGTGTGTTTGATGCGTGTTTGAGTGTGTGTCTGTGTTTTATGCTTGTGATTATGCTGCTTGGATTTCGTGTCGTGACTGGCTTTTGTGCAGTTCAAGACGGTCATTGTTTGTTTATGCTCGATTACACTGATTGAACTGTTGTGCTTTGCTGCCAATGTCGGCTTATTGTGTGAGTTGATGGAGGCGAGGCACTTGTTATCAGTTGAGTTGATACACTGAGAGCTAGCATCGCGAGGACAGCTGTTGTGGGGTAGATATATGTCGGCGGATGACTGTATATAGGCCGTTAGTAGTACAACAAATTTGCAGTAGAAAAGCTTAATATTGGTTCAACTTCATCGCATAATGTTTTCTATTGAGTATTCAAGCGCATATATAAGAATAAGTAACCGGCTATTGTGCTACATGCACTATAGGTGCTACATGCGTCACAAGCATTTTGTTTGATGATGCTGTACTGACAAGGACCGAGTCGACTGGTCAAAGCTCGAATGTCGGGAAAAAATTGGTGAGAAGTAGAAATAACGTTTTAAAATGATTTGCGTTGCATGATTGACGCATATATCATAACTTCATTAAAATGAATCTTCACGGGGATATTAAAGATGTGCAGAAAGGCAACAGGTTCGTTAACCTTGAACGGTGTTGGTGGCCTGGTGATCTGGTGTCAGTGGCGCCATCTAGCCGATGCGGACACAGTTACACCCGTATAGCCACCAACTGGCTTAGTATGTGTATGGTGCTTTTCCACGTAAGTGTGTCTGCGTTGTTCAATTGTATTGTTTCAAGTAAGTGTTGCGCGTGCGGACAACCAAGTGTTTTCTCAATTGTATTATGTATTTGTTCAATGTCAATTGTATTTGTTTTTGTTTACAGCAAGAAACATTCGTTGCACATTATATTGAGTTCGGCACGAATGTCTTTTTGATCATGTTTCTTGGTTCGTGATTTTTTTTTTTCTTGCGTTCGTGATTTAATTCGCCGAGGGTAACATCGTCGCTCGACAATGTCCGTGTCTCTGAAGTGTGAAGCGGCAGGCTGTAGCGAGGTGAAGACGGCGGACGACATCCACACGTGCATCCAGCTGATGCAATTGCATAAAAAAAATGTGCACGATGTGGCCGAAAGTCGCCCCAAACCACCAAAGATCAACCGGCCGTCACTCCGGCAAGACATCGGAGAAGACGATTGGGCTGCATTCACCCGTCGGTGGGATATGTTCCTGAGAGGAACCGACGTGGCATTGGACCAGGTGACAGCTCAACTACTGGCGTGCTGCGAGCCAGAGACTGAGAGTGCTCTCTTCCGCGAGGACCCGTCGATCGCCACCCGGTCAGCGAGCGAGGTTCTGGCGGCGATGAAGCGTCTCACGGTGGTCAGCGAGCCGCTCAGCATAAGACGCTCTAAACTCCTGCAGTCATCACAGCGGCCCAGCGAGTACGTGAGACAATATGTCGCACGACTGCGCGGTATGGCCAACGTGTGTCAATGGAGCAAGACGACGACGTGCCAAAACACATCCTGCGGTCAGACCGTCAGTGTGGATTACACCGACGAAATTGTCAAGTTGATACTGATGAACAACATCGCCGACGATGACATCAAGAGGGAGGTTCTCGGCTCACCAGGAGTTGACAACTTGTCGCTGAACGACACAGTCGCGCTGGTCGACGGCAAAGAGACAGCAGCGAGAGCCCTGCTGGATGACATGACACAGCTGCCTGTAGCGGCCAGCGCATACAGTAAAATGCGCCGAAAACAACAACCAGCACAAGCGTCATCGGCCAAACCAAACGAACAGAGCGAAGATGACAAACTAAACAAGGAGATGAGATGTCAGTGCGGAAAGTTTACACCACAGTTCGGGAAGGTTCGCGGAAAACTCAAGGAGTTCAAAACTTGCCTACAATGCTGGAAAAATCAAAATAAGGACAGACGAAAACAAGCGAGCAATCCTGTCGGTAGCATTTTTCAGCACGCAGACAGCATGGTCTCCCACTCCGATGACCATAAACCGCCGACCAACAGAAATGACGCAGCAGGGACCAGTAAACCTCTCCCGCTGCCAGAACTGGTCGTTCACGTCAGCACAGACTGTGAAGCCTACGACAGACGGCGAGTCGCACGACCGCCGAGTCGTTCCGCGAAGTTGACTGCGATTGCAGATTCTGGCGCCCAAACTTGTCTTATGGGTTCGGCGCTTCTGAAAAGACTCGGGTTGAGACGGACAAACCTTTCACCTTCTGACAAACGAATTCTCGCAGCCAACAACGAGGAGATTAGCGTGCTAGGAACCCTTCTTGTCAAGATATCCGGAAAGAGCGCAAACGGCCAACAGCTGGAAACTTCTACGACACTGTACGTGACTGATTCCACGGACAGATTTTATCTGAGTAGAGCAGTGCTCGAGAACTTGGAGATAATAGGAAGGGACTTTCCGCAAATTGGTGCCACACCGTCGACGCCTCACAACAACTCCATCGAAACGAAGGACACCATCACGGCTCCGTGCGGTTGTCCTCAACGTACGCCTCCACCGCCACGTCCCGAGCGGTTGCCCATGATACCTTCTCACGAGCGGACAGCTGACATGAAGTCGTGGTTGCTAAAAATGTACGCATCATCTACATTCAACACATGTCCGCACCAACCGCTTCCAGTGATGTCCGGACCACCAATGGAGATACGCATCGACCCCGACACGCAGCCAGTCGTCACGCGACGCCCGCCCAACGTGCCAGTTCATTGGCAAAAAGAGGTGGCAGCACAACTTGAGCGAGACGTGGCATTGGGCGTCATTGAACGCGTGCCACCCAATACTCCTGTCACGTGGCTCCATAACATGGTTGTGACTCCAAAAGCGGATGGTACACCGAGACGCACGGTGGACCTACAGCCAGTCAACAGGCACAGCGTCCGTGAGACACATCACACTGTACCGCCAAGCAAGCAGGCCAAGGCTATACCCCCACATACAGTGAAAACTGTAACGGACGCATGGAACGGATTTCACGCCATAGAAATCAGACCTGAAGACCGGCACAAAACTACGTTCCTCACCGAACAAGGCAGGTTCAGATATAAACGCGCTCCGATGGGCTTTCTGGCATCACAGGACGCGTACACACAACGGTACGACTCGATAATCACTGACGTGCCAAGGAAGACAAAATGCGTAGACGACACTCTCTTGTGGGACAAGAACATCGCAACACATTGGTGGCGCGTCATTGACTACCTGAATTTGACAGGAGAGAACGGAGTCATATTGAATCCCACTAAGTTTCAGTTCTCATCAAACAATGTGGAATTCGCTGGCTTCGAGATAACATCAACTGAAGTCAAACCTCTGTCAAAGTATCTGGACGCAATATCAACATTTCCGACACCAGCCAACATTTCGGACGTCAGAGCGTGGTTCGGTCTCGTTCATCAAGTCTCCCATTATGGAAGAACGACCAGAATGATGGAGCCGTTCAAGCCATTTCTCAGTCCAAAGGTGGCGTTCAAGTGGAGTGTAGATTTGGAAGACGCGTTTGTCAGATCTAAAGAAGCCATCATTCAAGAGATAAAAGACGGCGTATAAATTTTCGACCCCAAGAGGCAAACATGTTTGAGCCCCGACTGGTCGAAGACAGGAATTGGATACTGGCTTCGACAAAAATATTGCAGGTGCGCGTCAGACATCCCAGGGTGCTGCCATGACGGATGGAAAATTACGCTGGCAGGATCAAGATTCCTCAAGGACGCCGAGAAGCGCTGCGCTCCTATTGAGGGTGAGGCACTCGCCGTGGCGTGGTCACTGGAAGACACCCGATTTTTCACCATGGGTTGTGAACACCTGACAGTGACCACAGATCACAAACCGCTAGTCAAGATTCTCGGTGACAGGGCTCTGGATGATATCGCGAATCCGCGCCTCTTCCGAATCAAACAGCGGACCTTGATGTGGCGCTATCGCATCGCACACGTTCCAGGAAGGTCGATTCCTGCGTCTGACGCCACATCTCGAAACCCGACGCCGGACAGCGAGGTAAGTGTTTTGGCAGCCAATCCAAGCGAGGTAAATGTTTTGGCGATAATCCGGTCACCCGTGATCGAAGGTGACGATTTGGAAACGTCGATTGTAGCCACTGCAAGAACCGTAGCACATCCTCTTGGCGCTGTGACGTGGAAAGAGTGAAGAAAAGCACGTCACAGAACGACGAACTCGTTTCGTTGAGCCGGTTCGTCGAGCATGGCTTCCCAGCCTCCCGAGACCACCTGCCGGAAGCCCTGCAGCCATTTTGGCAGCACAGAAACGACTTGTCCGTGGTGGACGACGTACTCATGCTAGACAAACGCATCGTCATACCGCACTCCTTCAGAAATGAGACTTTGAAAGTGCTACACTCGGCCCACCAAGGTACCGGCCGAATGTACAGCAGAGCGCACAGCGCAGTGTTCTGGCCAGGGATAACTCGCGATATCGAACAAACGCGCATGAGGTGCTCCGAATGCTGGAGGATGTCACCGTCGAACGCTCGGCTACCACCATTTCAACCTTACGTGCCTACACGACCATTCGAGGCAATCGCAGCAGACTTCGGAATATCGAATGGCACGGGTTACCTCATCGTCGTCGACAGATTCAGCGGCTGGCCTCACATAGTGGCAACAAAATCTGGGGCTCAAGGGTTCATATCGGCCATAATCACCTACTTCTCGACGTTTGGGGTGCCAAGCGAAATCAGCACAGACGGCGGTCCAGAGTTTGTCGCAAAAGAGTCAGAAGATCTTCTCGAGAGATGGGGTGTGAAGCATCGCATATCGTCTGCTTACCACCCGCAGTCGAATGGCAGGGCGGAAGCTGCGGTAAAATCTATGAAACGGCTCTTGACGTCTCACACTAGCTCGCGCGGAAGCATGAACACTGAAGCGGTAGCTGCCGGGCTTCTACAGTATAGAAATACGCCCGATCCTGAAACTGGCATGTCACCGGCACAGATCGTATTCGGTCGCAACGTACCTGACCTGCTTCCATTATGTCCGAACGCAACGGTATTCGACAGCACTTCAGTCCATCCGGTGTGGCGAGAGACATGGAAGAGTCAGGAACACGCTCTGCGACTTCGATTCTTTAAGCAGGTGGACAAGCTGGACCGTGGAACTCGCCAGCTGCCCCTGTTGGCGGCCGGTGACAAAGTTCTCCTGCAGAACCAAACAGGACGGAATGAAAAGCGGTGGGATAGGACAGGTACAATCGTCGAGGTCAAACCACACGACCAGTACAGGGTCAAGGTGGACGGCTCTGGTCGTCTGACTCTGCGAAACCGGCAGTTCCTCAAACACGTCCAAGGATTGGACGACGCATTTCTATCGCAGAGGACATATCCGCGCAACATCACGGTCAGTGAACATCAACCAGCCGCCGAGTCAACAATGACAGACCGTTCGAGGCAAATGTTACAGGGCACGGAGGACGCAGACAAGTCGCCGTGTAAAGGTCCGCTAGAGGCGACTACACAGCCCATTCCTGACACGTCTGTTCATGTTCCGGAAGAGTCCGCACCCATACCGCCTTCCGCCAAAGAATCCCCACGAGTATTCACTCCGACGGCGTCTCCAAGCATCGTTCCCACGAGTCCACAGGCATCGTCTCCACAGGCAAGGCCACGCAGAGCCCGACGAGCACCAGCATACTTGAAGGACTACGTTACTGGCATGGAGTTTCGAAGTCGAACCCGACATCGAAACTCGGGGGGATGTGCAGAAAGGCAACAGGTTCGTTAACCTTGAACGGTGTTGGTGGCCTGGTGATCTGGTGTCAGTGGCGCCATCTAGCCGATGCGGACACAGTTACACCCGTATAGCCACCAACTGGCTTAGTATGTGTATGGTGCTTTTCCACGTAAGTGTGTCTGCGTTGTTCAATTGTATTGTTTCAAGTAAGTGTTGCGCGTGCAGACAACCCAGTGTTTTCTCAATTGTATTATGTATTTGTTCAATGTCAATTGTATTTGTTTTTGTTTACAGCAAGAAACATTCGTTGCACATTATATTGAGTTCGGCACGAATGTCTTTTTGATCAAAAGTGCTACGCTAAACTCAAGGTATATTGTCTAAAAAAAATTCAACAATAGACGAAAAGTGCTGTTGTGTGACTTTTGTGGCTCGAGTGCTTTCCTTCGGCTATTCGTTTCATTTGGTTTAAGCCGAGTGTGTCCAATAATTTTTATTCTTACTTCAGGTTAAAGTTGTTTGATGTCGTATTAATTCTGCTTGAATTTCAAGTTGCAGTGATGATTTCTGCTGATTCGGGCAATGATAAGGTAGAACTTCACGTTTTTAGAATTACAATTGTGTTTTACAGAGTTCTTACTTACTAATTGTTCTCATTAGGATCTGGTCTTATAAATTTGTAAAAATGAAGAATGTGTTGAAGAAAAGCGCTATCAATCGGCATCTAGCTGCACATGCTTTCTACTTATTGAATCTGCAATGTGCTGGTATCGTTTCTGAAACAGGAAAATTTTCCTGATCTTAAGAATGACATCATACTTCGTGCAGCTCGCGGTGAAAAAGTCGAGTATGTTCCCGTATGGATCATGCGTCAAGCTGGGCGCTACCTTCCAGGTTAGTACTGTAGAAGTCGTTTTTAGCAAATATTTGTATTTTTGTGTGTGGGTGTGTCGGGTTAGTCTCGTTGGTGGTCTGGTGGACGGGTGTGTGTGATGGTGTCTGTTGTATGGTATAACGGTTGAATTGTTTTATGGTGGGATTGCAGTGTGGCGTTGAATTCTTGTTTTTACTACAAGCTATTTCGGCTTTCAATTCTGCATCGATTATGCATACTGACAAAGCTTCAGCGCCTCGTCATGAACTGCAGCACTTCGACGTGCGGATAATTCCCGAATATGACGGCACAGAAGACGTGGTTGAGTGGTGGTCGCGGTCCGAGATGCTGTGCCAGCTTGCTGGGGTCAATATTGTGTCCGTAGCGCCGCAACGCCTGGTCAAGGGGGCTTTTTCTGTGTGGTCACAGATGCCAGCTCATCTTCGCGTGGAGACAGATGCTGTGAGAAACCGCTTGTTCTCAGCGTTTGCGATGCACAGGGTTGCGGATAATACGCTGTGTTGTGCATTTGAGTGGCCTGCCAGATCGCGTGCGGCAAACCATTCGCGCCGGTGCAGGGGCCGAGTGTTTGACCGTTGATGATGTTCTGGCAAGAGCGCGTGCGGTTCTCAGTGATCAACGAGATGTTCGGACGTCTGTGGTGTGTGGTTCATACACAAAGTTGTGTGGTACATTGACAATTGGTGACAATTGTCAATGTACACTCCCTTCTATCGCTGTCCCAGCTTCTCAACGTCGGCGGCAACAACACCAATTAATTAAAAAAGGTCCTGGAGCTGCGACGTCTACGTCGTGGGACCACCCTCCAATCTGGAGGCCAAACCGCAGCAACAACCCTTCCGAGGTTGCTCGGCCAGACAACCTGAGGAACAACAACAACAACACCAATTAATTTGTTGGAACTGTGGTCAAAAGGGACATTTTGTTAGGTCATGCAGGCGTTCGGGAAACGTCGTGGGGAGCGATGCATCGGCACCACCATCCGCTCCCCGACAGTAAAATGTGCTTCTGGTGCTTCTTGTGCGAGTCCAGTGGTCACGCTCATCGTGGATGACAGGCGGCGTCGGTGCCTGGTTGACACTGGCTGCAGTGCTACGTTGATACGCCGGGCCTGCTGTCGGAATTGGACGACCGTTGATGTCAGCCTTTCGACGTTGTGTGGTGGCAGACTCATGTGCCGTGGAATGGCTACCGTTCGCGTCGGCACTAGGCATGACAATGCAGTGCCGGTGAATGCACTGATCGCTGACGGGACCATGCTGGGTGTTGATGTAGTTCTCGGAATGACAAGTATTTCAGCGCTTGGAGGTATGAATGTGAGTCCAGACGGGATTGTCACTTTAGGGCATGGCACATGCGCTTATTCAACAGTCGACAAAGCAGCCAACACACCCGTCAAAGAAGTAGTTGGGAGTTTTGCACTTGATAGGGAGAAGATGAAAAACAATAATCCACATAAGCTGTTGCCGATTGAGACTGAAGATTTCATTGTGTCGTTCAACCAATCAAATTGCACATGGACCGTGAAGTGGAAATGGGCTGAAGGCGATGAACCACGTGTTCTTCGGAACACGACGGCAATGTACAGCATGAAAGCTTTGGAAGAAATTCCACGACGATATCAATAGATAGGATAGACGAAGGCTGGTTGGTGCCATATAGGACACAAATTCACGGAGAACCTCGAGGTCTAGTACCCCTGATGGCGGTGGAACAACGCGATCAGACACGCGTACGTCCAGTTCTTGATTTTCGAGAGCTCAACACCCATTTGTCACCGCATACGGCTGAAGCCGAGGTTTGCGCTGATCGGATGAGAAAGTGGCGGCGGCACGGGCACAACGTGGCGGTGGTTGATTTAAAAAGTGCCTACTTACAAATTCATGTTGATCAGAGCCTATGGCCTTACCAAACAGTAGAAGTGAATAATTGCCGCTACTGCCTCACCAGACTGGGATTCGGCCTAAGCATTGCTCCCCTGGTGATGAAATTGATTGTGCGAGCTGTCTTAGACCAGGCCCTGTGATAGCGAGCGCTGTTTTACCGTATGTGGACCACTTGCTTGTGAACGAAGATAAAGTCACTGCAGAACGCGTTGTCTCACATTTTTTGAAGTACGGGCTCGAGTGCAAGGCACCTGAGAGGATCATCGTCGGCGCTAGACTTCTGGGACTGCATGTCCAGTCGCGAAATGGCGTGGTCAATTGGAAGCGTGATACAACTCTGCCAGCCCGTCCAAGCAAGATTACTCGACGTTCGTTGTTCTCATGGTGTGGGCGACTGATTGCGCATGTTCAGGTTTGCGGCCGGTTGCACCCCGCTGCCGCCTGGTTGAAAAGGAGAGCAAATGCGCTGTCCAGCGGTTGGGATGACCCTATAAACAATGACGAATTGTCAGCTCAGGTGACTTGGGTTCACGAAAAGTTGTTGAGCGATGACCCAGCGCGTGGAGTTTGGTCGGTGGAAGGCAAGCGTGTCGTTGTGTGGATTGACGCTAGCTCACTCGCCATGGGTGTTGTGCTGCAGTCAGTCGATGATGGCATCATTGAAGACGCCAGTTGGCTACGACACGATGATTCTGCACACATTAACATGGCGGAACTTGATGCGGTGTTACGGGGCATCAACATGGCAATAGCATGGCAATTTGATAGCATTGAGATCAAAACCGATTCGGCAACAGTCTACGGCTGGATCTCTGACGCTTTGAGTGGAAAGGCGCGTATGAGAACCAAGGCGCATGGAAAAATGCTCATTCGCAGGCGCGTCGACATTGAATTGTGAATTGTATTGAGCACTCGTCCACTAGGTGGTTATTATGAGTACCTCACATTATCAATGCCTCGGATTTACACTTCACAATACACTGAAAAACAATCACTAATCACTACTATCACTACTCACAAACTAATCACTACTATCACTGGTCGTTATCCGAAAGTTAAAAAAACACAGGTTCAACAAAATCCAAACACTCGCATAATTACAAAACGAGGACGAGCCCCGGTCGCATGCGCACACCAGCGCCGCGCTCGGTAGACTCTCCTCTGTAGTACGTACAGTTGGCAGACATGATCTGCCAACTGAGACGTGAAATGGACTTGAAACTATCAATGGGTTTGGTGCGATCAGACGACAACAAAGTGGATTGCCTGACAAGAATACGGCAACAGTGGCTACGATGCATTGACGGTTAAGTGACGGCAGCTGCCGGTGTGCGTGATTGTGGTGACCTTGATGATGTCGTACAACGCATACACATGGAAGCCGGTCAACCAGGAGTTCGGCGCACCTTGTAATTTGTTAGGCGTCACAAACTGAATGTCACAAGACGTCAAGTACATCGAGTGGTGACGACATGTCAAACTTGTCGGTCAATAGATCCATCACCAATCAAGTGGTGGCGTGGTGATGTGAGTGTGCCAGGTATTTTGCAGCGTGTGGCCATCGATGTGACGCATTATAACGGCTGCGTGTATTTGACGATGATCGACTGTGGGCCGTCAAATTTCGTGTTGTGGCGTCAATTACCTACGGAATCAGCGTCACATGTTGTTCGAGAGCTCGAGCGAGTTTTTTTTACTCCAGTATTCGAAAAACCAGTTCATATTTTCCATAAGATCACATGCCATTTTTAGAGCACTTCGCTGTTCTGGAATCTGTACAGTTATTGTATTTCAATGGCAGAATTTCGAGAGGTGCGCGCTGAGCATGATTTCTTCACCATTTGCGGCACTCCTGAGCTGGCGTGTCGCGTCACGCTGCAGCCACTGGAGCGCTTCTCGTTGGACGCGGCCATCATTTTCTCCGACATTCTGGTAGTTCCGCAGGCGCTCGGCATGACGGTTGAGATGCGGCCGGGAGTGGTGAGTGGCTGTCAGACGCATGTGTAGCTAAGCACGGCTTATGAGCTTGACCAAAACAGGCTTGGGCTTGGACCCAACTTGGCTGGGGCCGACAGTGCACAATCGTACATTTTGTTATTTCATGGCGCCTTGCGTAACATCGGCCAGAATGCCGAATACTGCATTTATTATTTCATATAACGAACACCCATGCGCTGTTCATGCTCTATTAACCTTATCTCGCCATTTCATCAAAGCCAAGCTCGCTTATATGTTCGTGTCGGCGTGTATATGTGTGTGTGTGTGTGTGTGTGTGTGTCAGGGTCCCGTACTGCCGCAACCGTTGGTCAGCGGTGACGACATGAAGCAGCGCTTGTGCACGCCGGTTCACGTGCCCACGCAGTTAGGCCACGTGTTGCGCGCTATCACGCTCACCAGACACAAACTCGGCGGAAAAGTGCCGCTCATTGGTTTTGCCGGCGCTCCCGTGTGTCTTCTTTCTGGGCTACTCTCATTTTTCATATCTCTGTGTTTCATCTCTCTTGTCTACCTAGCTATCCCCTGTTTGTTTTTATGTGCCCAAAAAGACGTTTGTTCTTCACTGTTTTACGGGATGTTTGCTGTTGGTCGTCTCAACTCTTCTAGACATCGTTTAGATACTTCTAGAGGGGGTTTATTGTGTCATAACGTAGAAGGCTCATGGCTTTCAATGGCTAATGATTCTTACGCATGACCAAATATATTCGTCTTCGTCGATGAGTATTACAAGTGATACAACGAAACCCTCTCATTTTATGGGCGAAATGGAATCCGCATAGTTGATGGGGGATGTGACTTAAGTTTGCGGTTTGTATCATTGTAACCCTACTTTCAACTTGATATTTTCGCGCTTTTCAATCAAGGTCTCCTACCAGCGGTAGGGCGCCATTTTTCCTGTATTTTTTTTGCGTGTGACACTAATGTGTTTGTAGTTTATTGTGTTGGTTTGTGAACGCGTCTGTGTGTGTGTGTGTGTGTGTGTGTGTGTGTGTGTGTGTGTGTGTGTGTGTGTGTGTGTGTGTGTGTGTGTGTGTGTGTGTGTGTGTGTGTGTGTGTGTGTGTGTGTGTGCAGTGGACGTTGATGTGCTACATGGTGGAGGGTCAGGGCTCGAAGACAATGAGCAAGAGCAAGCGCTGGCTGTACAGTGAGCCACACAGCAGCCACCAACTGCTCAATATTATCACCGATGTTGTCGTCGACTTTCTCGTGCATCAAGTGATGGCTGGCGCTCAGGTAAGTGACACACTGACACACACACACACAAACACACACACAAACACACACACACACACGCAAACACACACACACACACACACGCACACAAACACACACACACACACACACACGCAAACACACACACACACACACACACACACACACACACACACACACACACACACACACACACACGAGAAAAGAAGACAGAGAGCATTAAAACAAAATTTAAAATACATGAGAGGATCGCATAAAAACGGATCGGAAAGGTTTTTTATTATTATTATTAATTACAGGCAAATCCAGTAGCATGGGAAGAGTGCAAGCACTATTACCACCCTAAGGTGGCCCCATGTACCGGAAGCGCCCAAAGTTGTTTGAAATGAGAGGATCAGAGGGAACATGGTATGAAACTGAGAAATACAAGATGCCGACAGAAGATCAAACAGGACAGTTTTCCTTATAGGAGGAGCATAGAAAAGTGGAATAGTTTAGACAGCGGAATAGTAAATACAAGAAGAATTCAATCGTTAAAAAAAACCCTGGACAAATCATGATTTGAAAACGGGACAGCTCTAGCCAAAGCTCATATCCCGTAATGCACAAATAGGTGAGCACACGGTTGCTTAGTGACAGCAGTGTGTATGTATGTTTGTGTGTGATGTATGTATATTTGTGTGTGTGTGTGTGGCAGATGTTACAGGTATTTGAGTCAAGCGCCGAGTATCTCAGTCCTCAGTTGTTTTCTGAGTTCGCGCTGCCTTATATCACTAGCATTGCCGGGCGTGTGAAGAAGCGACTGGCCGCCGTCAACCAGTCAGTGCCCATGGTGAGTGCTGTGTGCCTGTAAGACCCAGGGACAGTTATGGCTCGTCGTGTCCCGAGCTTGTGCATGCGGCAGTGGCGGCAGTGACGGCGCCAGGGATTTTCCGGTGGGGCCAGGTGGAGCTCCCCCTTGGCACCGCCACTTACAAGCGTGTACAAGCAATATAGCTATATATCAAAAGAAATGGAAGAATTTTGAACTGAAGATTTGTGACTTTCAGCGTAAGTAACTGGATGGAAAATACGCCTTTTTTCTTGTTATTTTATATTCATTTACAGTGATACCTCGGCTCACGAACATAATTGGTTCCCAGAAAGCGTTCGTAAGGCGAAAAGTTCGTCTTCCGAACATTTATTTCCCATAAGAAACCATACAAATCAGAATAATCCGTTCCCAGGTCCCCATAAAACATAATTTCTACTAAGTAAGCCTTAAGACTACAAAAAATACCTTATTTTATGTATAATATATGTTTTATTGTGTTGTAATTAAAAAAATAAACGAAAATAATCAAAGAAACGAATTGTAATAAAAGAAACGAATTGTAATAAAAGAATTGTATTGAACGAACGAATTGTAATAACAGAAATAAGAGGGAGGAAGTGAGTTACTGTTTGGAAGGAGAGTCAGCTTCCATAAGCAATGTAGGTAACTCAACCTCCGGTGTGGCTTCTCTTCTTTGCTTCTTAGAATGTGACTCGTTATCCTTTTTGCTGACTAGAAACCTCTTAATTGACACCTGTTGCTTTCTCAGTTGTATGGTCTTACGAAACTGAGGCATCACATTATCATTCATCATGTCGATGATTCTCATGGCCACAGTCTTTTCTGAATGATACTGCTCGATAAAAGCCTGCACATCACTCCACTTAGCTAGCATGGTCTTGATGCTCTCACTTGATGCTGCAGCCATCTCCTCGTCCTCAGATGACAACTCCTGAATGGCTTCCTTCTGCTTGTCCTCTTGAAGACAAATCAAATCCTGTGTGTTGAGGACCTCATTATGGTCAGCAACAAGCTCCTCGACGTCATCTGCATCCACTTGGAGTCCCATGTTCTGTCCCATGGAAACAATGTCGTTCACAACAACAGAGTCTTGAGGATCAGATCCTCCAAAATCCCTCTCAAGGATGCATGCGGGCCACAACTTCTTCCATGCTGCTTTCAAAGTTCGAAAGGTAACATCATGCCAAGCCTTTTCTATCAGTTGAACACAATGATACACATTGAAATGGTCCTTCCAATAATCCCTAAGGGATAGATCGTTGTCATTGGTCACGTGAAAGCACCGAGTAAATAAAGCCTTAGTGTAAAGCTTCTTAAAGCTTGCGATCACTTGCTGGTCCATGGGCTGCAGGAGGGGGTTGTGTTGGGAGGGAGAAATTTGACCTTGATGAATTCAAGATCACCTTGAAGTTCCTCCTCCAAACTTGGTGGATGCGCTGGGGCATTGTCAAGGAGAAGAAGACACTTGACAGGGAGTCATTTCTCCTCGAGATATTTCCTCACTGAAGGAGCGAAGACATCATGCATCCAGTCCATAAACAGGAGACGAGTAACCCAAGCTTTGGTGTTGGACTTCCACATTACAGGAAGCCTGGATTTAACCACCTGATTTTTCTTGAAGGCCCTTGGGTTTTCTGAGTGATAAACCAACATTGGTTTTATCTTACAGTCGCCACTGGCATTGCCGCACATCAGGAGGGTTAGCCTATCTTTCATAGGCTTATGCCCAGGGACGGACTTCTCTTGCTGTGTAATGAAAGTCCGCTTAGGCATCTTTTTCCAAAAAAGACCGGTTTCATCAGCAATAAACACTTGATGAGGAACGTAGCCTTATTCTTCCACCATCTTGAGAAATGATTCCTTGTAAGCTTCGGCAGCTATATCATCAGAACTGGCTGCCTCACCATGACGAATGACACTGTGAATCCCTGTACGACGCTTAAACCTCTCGAACCATCCGTGGCTAGCCTTGAAATCATCAATCGATGACGAACTTCCAGCTTGCATCTTGATTATATCCGAGTGAAGTTGCCGTGCTTTGTCGGCGATGATACTCTCACTCACACTGTCACCTACTAGCTACTTTTCATTTATCCAAATCAACAGAAGTTTTTCAACCTCTTCTATTGCCTGAGACCGTTGCTTAGACAACACAGAAACACCCTTAGCCACACACGCACTCATAATAGCTTCCTTGTTCTTCAGGATGGTAGCAATAGTAGACTTAGCGTACTGGTACTGGGACGCTAAGTCACACAAACGCACACCTCGTTAGTGTTTTTCAATGATCTTCTGCTCGAGCGTAATTTTCTTTAATCTTTTCTTAGGCTCAACACTAGCCTGTGGTGGGGTCCTTTTCAGACCCATAATAGCAAAACTACACTCAATATGGTCCAAAATATCTATCAAAGACAAACCACGTGCGCACTCGACGAAAGGCGGTGACGAACTGGGACGCCGTGAGCGTGTATCAGCTTCTCGTGGTCGCCACCGTGGCGCTATTCGGCCGCGTGGTTTGGTTCGTCCGCCGAAGACTAGTTCGTCAGCCGAGACTATATGCTCGCGAATTTAATGTTCGTGAGGCGAAAAGTTCGTGAGCTGAAGCGTTCGTCAGCGGAGGTATTACTGTAGTTGGAACTAAATTGTTGTGTATTCAGGTGATATTTGCCAAGGGAGCGCATTATGCTGTCAAGGAGTTATCTGAGTGTGGCTACGACGTGGTCGGTGTTGACTGGACACAAGAGCCAGTGTGGTCCCGGCAGCAGACAGGCGATGTGGTCACACTTCAAGGCAACCTGGACCCGTGCGCTCTCTATGCCCCCAAGGTGCGTGCCGGTTGGATTTCTGAAGTTTTTTTAATTCAACAACCGAACAACTGCAACAGGAGCTAACCCAGGTGAATTATCGCTCCTTGAAAGGATTTCTGAAGTGGATGCCAGCGGTTTTGTCGTTGTCCAGTGGTGAATTGATTTTAAATTTGATTATCATCGCGTGCTTGGGAATCGTGAGCGCCTCGCTTCCACGAATTTTCTCAAAGATAATTTTCCCATTTTGCTAAAGTCTGTGCCGTCATGATTAGTCTCTTACCTTTTCATAGAATGGATTCACTTTTATTTTTGTACTAACAATAGCTTAATCACATTGAGTATGAAGATTCATTGCGATGTGCGTTTTAGTTTGAAATGCTATCTTGCAAAG
This sequence comes from Sacculina carcini, assembly GCA_916048095.2. NCBI lineage: Eukaryota > Metazoa > Arthropoda > Thecostraca > Sacculinidae > Sacculina > Sacculina carcini. The sequence continues at coordinate 7,470,362 of OU696581.1, read as the reverse complement.
TCTAAACAATTTCATTTTCTTGCGGGAATGAAAATTATCGATGCTTGTTGGTGTGTAGGATCGTTTGCAAGTGCTGGTTCGAGATATGATTGACAAGTTCGGTGGGCGTCGCTATATCGCCAATTTGGGACACGGCATTTACCCCGACATGCCAGTGGAAAGCGTGGCTGTGCTGGTCGACACTGTACATGAACACAGTCGCGCCATGATTGCCCGCAACGCGCCATTATCCGAGTAGCTGCGCCAGATTTATCGACTTTTATAGCAACGATATTTTATAGCAATGTCAATGTTTTGAATGAAAGAATACTCGGAAACGAACAACAGATCTACCAGTTGATGTGGTATTATGATATGATGGTATTAAGGTCAACAGGTTGCTAACCTGGTGACCCCATAATTGAGTCTGTGTTTGTTATTTATACAAGAAGTTCACTGATATTGATCTTGGTGTGAATTGTGCGCAATTTCCCAGCGATTCTGTACGGTTTTGTGGCTGTAAAATACGTATTTTATCGACAATCATAGTAGACGAGATCTGGCAGCCCACGTGCAAAGGTTGACAATGAAATCAATAAATGCTGTAAAAGACACGTCTGTTTGTCTGCTTGAATTGTGTCAAAAAGACAACAGCGACGAACAATAAAAATGTCAACATAATTAGAACGTAATTATGGATAAAAACACAGCATGCAGGAGATCGTACACACAAATACGCGCGCTCAAATTAAAACATATGCAGCGATTAACTCGCTTGTAAATCAGTTAAAAGCGCTATTGAATACGCTAGAACGCACGATGATCGCGTTGGTTTAATTGGCTGTCTACGGAGCGGATGCACGGCTGACAATGTGCGCCAGTTACGTCACGCTGTCATTGCTGGTGCTGCTACTGCTGAGTGCCAGCACAGGCACGCGCCAAGAAGCAACGGCGGCGCTTGTTGGTTTGAGCGGTGTGGACTGCACGTGGACGGCATGAGTGGACGGCAGACGCAGCCCCGCCTCGAACACGTCCGTGTCAACGCTTGACTCGGCCGCCTCGCCCGGACTGCTCATTGAACCGCCGCTATCCACATGACTGCGCGTGCCTGTGACTGCGCCGTGTGTGTCGACCGGTGAAATAAGTCCGGCACCAGACACGGCCGCCGAGGACGCACTGCGCATGGTGGAGTGTGCCGACAGAAGGCGGAACGAGTGAGCCGTGTGTTGACCGGGCCATGCAGCCACGCCGCCGCCGCTCGAGTGTTCGGCCAGGGACGGCAGCTGATGCAGCAGAGTGCGTCTACGCTGTTGCAGCTGCGCCACGCGCGCCAACACCGCCTGCAACCGTCTGTCCCTGTCTGCCGTCGACATGCCGGCCGAATGTGCCGCTCTCCTGTCAGATGGCACGCCAAGCAATGACGAGCACGACGAGGAATCCGACCACGGTTGGCTGATGAGCGACGATGAGGCGTGTCCGGCGGCTGGCGACGCATCCAGCGATAAACTGCCCACACCACGACTGGGCGACAACACACTGGTGCGAGCCAGACTGGCCGCCGTACACTCCCGCGCCGAGCTCAGCTCCGAGTCGCGCATCGAACTCACGCCGGTCGAGTCGTCGGCGCTGAGCGACAACGACACTGCCGTCCTGCCAACGCCGTCCGTCATCACTGCGGCCGGCTGAATACCGCCGCTGCCGCTGGCCATCGTCGTCGTCGTGGATGACACAGTGCCGTACGACGTGACAATGCTGGCGTTCCCCGCGTCTTCACACTGTCTCGCCGGCAGTTGGCGATAGCTGGTGGTAGCCGACGACGGGCGGCGCGCACGTGCGTCCACGGCGGCCGGCGACATCATTGGTGGAGTGCGGTGCTCGCCGGGCACGCGACGATACCGCGTCAACGTCGAGTCGAACGTCGATCCCGCCCCACCGCCGCCGCTGAGTGCCGATGGAGACGACAAGTCACCGGAGCGCAAGGACGACACATCTTCCAACACGCTGCTGAAACGTGTCGTGGAGTGGCGGCCGGTGGACGGTGAGAGAGCCGAGCTGCGCAGCGTCGAGACGCTGGCCGAGCGGCCGACACGAGACAACACGCCGTCGCCTGTGTGGTCCCGAGCGCCAGATGACGGTGATGAAAGGTCGGCGGACGCGAGGCTCGATGAAACACCAAAAGTGCCGCGATCACTGCCACTGCTGCTAATGATGACGGCCGAGTACGGCGACGAATCCTCGGTCAGTCGAAGAGACGACTCGGTGCGACTGGACAGTTGCGATGACCGCGGCAGGGACAGCACGTCGGAATCGCTGGCGTCAATGCGACGGTCGGCGACGAGTGATGCTGCAAGCGGACTCGATGGAGGTTCAACACGCCGCACCGTGCTGTCCTGCACAGCGCCGGGGACTTGCTCGGGTCCAACGTGACCGCTCTCCTCGTTGCACACCGATACACCGCCATTATCCACCGTCTCGACAATACTGGCTGTGCTTTCCTGCCGCGGACCGCCATCTCGTTGCGCATGCACCTGTCCGTCCGTCTGGGTCTCGTGCGTCGCTGATCGTCTCGACAGCCGCCTGGACTCGATCTGTCGCGCCAGCCGCAGTGTGGGCACAACCAACTCATGACTGCTCGCTGTGCTATCCTCAGCTTCGTCGTCGCCACCAACGGCAGTCACATCGCTCAGCAACAGCGTCGCGTCCTCCTCGATCTGGTCGAGTCGCCGCGTCCAGTGCTGGTCGGCGGCGCTGGCGCCTCCTTGTCGTGCACGTGCTGCATCGACGGCCGCCAGCGCCGCCACCAGCCGCTCGTAATCGGCACGCACGCCGGCTGCCGACAGGGCGTGCCGGCCGCGTCTTCGTTGCGCGCGCTGCAGCTGCTCGCGACGTCGACTCAGCAGCTGGGCGGCGGCCTGCATGGCGGCATCGTGTCGCACCGCCGCCTCACGTGCGTCGTAGTCGTGCATCTCGCGCGTCACGCAGTAGCCGGCCGGCGGCGGGCGGTGTTCGCGGGACAGCAGCACGTCTCGCGAGCCAATCACGCTCGGCACGGACGTGTGCAAGCGCCGCGTGGCCAACGTGCGGCGCAGAGGCGGAGCCAGCGCCAGTTGCGAGTGAGTCACGTCGACGTTGGACGAGGAGAACGGTGTGGTGGATGATCCCGCGGCAGTCGGTGTTGTAGCCATGTTGTCGTGTCGAATCTGACAGGGTTTCAATGGCGAGCGACGCAAACCAATACCGGCCCCATCTCGCCGCTTGGCAACACGTTTCGACGGAGACTTGCCGCCGCCGCTGCATGGCGTCACTATGCTGCCCGACCCGACGGTCGACAGTGACGGTAGCTGGTCAGTGGGTCGGAACGACAGTGCAGGCCGGAACGCCGACTGAAACTCGACAGTTTGAGCTAGCGCCGTCGCCGCTGTGGCCGCCTGCTCTGCGGCTCTCCTCTCATGATCTGCCTCGGCCAGACGCTGGGCACCACGTTGAGCCGCCTCGCTGGCGCGACGCCGCTCACACTCGCCGACCGCCGCCCGCAATAACTGTTGCTGCAGCAGCTGCGAGGCCGCAGTCTCGCGCTGTTCCCGCACCCGCCGCACGGCCGCCTCGTGGCGCCTGGTGTCGACGCGTCGCTGCTGGGCGCCACTGCAGGCCACCGTCTCCTGCAGTTGAGCCTGCGACGGCTGGCTGCTGGCCGCTCTGTGAGCGCTGCCGACGGCACTTATGCTGGCGGCGTACTCGGCCTCCAGCGCACACAGCTGGTTCTCTTTGTCGTGAGCCCAGTCTGCCACCGCCTGGCGCTTTAGCACGGCGCGCTGTCGACTCACTTCGGCCTGGCATCGTTGACGAACACGTGCGGCCGCCTGACGGGACTGCGCGCGCACCTGCTGCAGTCGCTGGTGACGGCGTGTGGTCAACTCTTGCTGCACGAGACGCCGGCGCTCTGAGTCGGTCGGCAGGTACATGAGGAGTAGCCCAGGTGGCAGGCAGCAAGATCAGGTAGTGACAGTCATGGTCTGCTAACAGATCACACACCGTCGTCATCACGGTCATTCTCAATTTCAAACCAGTGTCGACAACAGGATCTCTCACGGATTTGTATTTGAATTTCGAAACGATACAGTAAGCATATAATAAAACCAAAAAACATATGTTCATGTGTCGGGGAAGCCATAGAGGCTTATATCCTTTGAAAAAAGCAAAAACAAATGAAATAAAATAAAATAAAACGAAAAAACATATATACAGTTTAGTTCAGTTGGAAATGTTCAGTGGCAAGTTATAGATTAAATTTGAGAGGACTAAAGTGCCGAACTAATGCATACCGAACTGATGAATATATTAGTACTGTAGTCCAGAAGAATAAAGAGATGGCCAGAAAAAGAATAGTTTTCGAGTTGTTTGGAGAATGGAGAATTCAACAGAATTGAATTCAACATCAGGTTGAATTCTAGATGATTCAAAATAATGATACAAGTGTAAGTTCTCGGTTACGAAAATGTTATTAAACCATCGCTCAGATTTAATGAATATCAATTAACCTAATTTGATACATGAACAAACATAATTACGATCACGACATAACTTGAGCAATCCTTCAAAAATTCAAGCTAAGAATGTTATTGTTTAAAAAATACAAAAACTACAACATAAACCACCGATAAACAACGAACAGTTTAGTAAACACTGCAATTGTGCACCAGTGACAAGAACAGAATCTATAGAGTTGCCAGATGAGAAAACTGTATGAAACTGGTGATTTTTTCATTAAATATTTTTTTGAATCCATTTGATTTAAATCAGATTTTTTTTATTTAAATCGAATTATTTGATTTTTTATTTATATCGAACTTTTTTATTTTTTTACTTTTTCGTATATTAAACGTCATTATTACCATTCTTACCTGATATTAATTTTTCATAGGCATCCTGGCACCCCCCTAAGAATGGGCCTCGCACCCCTAGGAGGTGCGAACACCCCCGGTTAAGAACCACTGCACTAGATGATGTGCGACGGTAATCTGCTCGCCAGCATGCTTCATCCTTCATTGCAAGGTAGACTTAGACTTAGACTTCATTGCAACGTAGATTGCAAGGTGTCATTGCAAGGTCTGTCTCAAAAAGATATTTGCTCTGCAATGGAGTACGCTAACGTGGAGCATAAGAAGCTGGTGCCCATCATTATAAAGTTGCAGGCAAAGTCGCCGCCTTTTCAACAGTTCAAGTTCGCTGAATCTGTTACCGAAAAAGATAGATAGTGTTACACTTCTGAATTACTACACACGAAGGACGGGTGTGAATTTGAGGAGTGTTGAGGGAAAAAACCCGTTCATAATTAAAACAAGAATTTACAAATTTGATTTTTCTATTGGATAAACTTTTTGATTTTTGATTCATTGTATTTTATTAGTCGTTCCGCACGACGGGCGGGTTTAAATATGAGGCTGTTCGAGAGAAAATATGTTGCCACATCTAAAATAAAAACATTAATATATATACTTTTCTATTGATTAAGACTCTATATGGGTTTACTTTTTCTTTTTAAATTTATAATCGTTTTTTATTAATTCAATATTTATTTTACTTTATTTATTGTTCTGCACAACGGGCGGGTTTTAATGCTAGATGGTGATGTTGAGTTATAAATATATTTTGAAAACACAATGATAAAAAAGTTTAGTCATTTTTCATCATTTTGTGTCTGAGTTCTGAATTATTCCGCACGACGGGCAGGTTCAAATATGAGGCGAATTGAGGGATAATATTTTGTCAAATTTAAAATAAAAATATTCAGATTTAGAGTTTTTTTGGTGAACGTATATACAGGTTAAATTTAATAGCATGAATTGTTTCGTACGACGGGCGGGTTTACATGCTAGACTTTTCATTGTTTGTTACGTGTTTGTGTTCTGAATTATTCCGCACGACAGGCAGGTTCAAATATGAGGCGGGCTGAGTGAAAATATTTTGTCAAAATAAAATTAAAAACAATTAAACTTAGACTTTTCAATTGATTACAAATTTCATGAATGTGCCTTCTTTTTTAATTTCAATATTTTTATGAATTAATGTAAAAGCAGACATAATGAACAAAAACAAGATGTATTAAAAGACGGGCGCGCGGGGCATTGCAGCCCCACGCGCGCCCACAAGACACCGCACACCGACACAGACTCTACGACGCTCACACAACTACCTCCCAGAGAACATGACGCCACCACGTGGCACGCGCAGTCAGCAAACCGAACAATCCACCATTCAAACGCACGCTCATATACACATACAGCACCTTCACTCGCAGTCATACAAAATAGTCATTCATACACAATATCCAGTACTAATCTATCACATCTCCCCCTGTTTCTCAGGAAACAAAACTGAAAGTTGAACTGAAAATACAAGCCGAAAAATAAACGCGGAATAAAAATAAACGAGGAATAAACAGGACGAAGACTTCCGACTCCACGACCTCCAGCAGGCGCACACCATGACTGCGGCGAAGCACAACACGGCTGGCCCCAGCGTCGACCGCGCTCCCGCTTCCGCCCGTGCTCTTCAGTGCTCCGCCGCAGCCTGCCGTCTTCTACATCACCGGCTGCCGCGACAGGGCACAACACCTCGACCCCAGTGCTCTTCAGCACCCTGCCGCAGCTAGCCGAGACCGCCGTCCACACAGACCACGTCGTCTCGCCTTTCTTTCTTCCAGATCCCCGGCTTCAGCAGCTCTCGCTCCACCAGCCCTCCAGCACCAGCAGCTTCAACCGCAAGCTCAGTGACGTGTCCAGCTCCAATACGGACGGAGTGAGCATGATCCGCCACAGCTTCCCCGCTGCCTCCAGCCGGCACCATGCTTCACCGCCGTCCCTACAACACGCTGCTGACACGCCACTGAGAACCTCCAATGCTGCTGTCCTCCCCTGGTGCTGAAGGCATCACCACTGCTGCTGAAGCCGGAACCAAATTTTCAACGAATTCAAATTTCACCAAAACTTCATTCAAACCGAAATGAAATAGCCGAAATAGCTTTTTACAGGCCGGTTAGCTTGTAAAAGCAGACATAATGAACAAAAACAAGATGTATTAAAAGACGGGCGCGCGGGGCATTGCAGCCCCACGCGCGCCCACAAGACACCGCACACCGACACAGACTCTACGACGCTCACACAACTACCTCCCAGAGAACATGACGCCACCACGTGGCACGCGCAGTCAGCAAACCGAACAATCCACCATTCAAACGCACGCTCATATACACATACAGCACCTTCACTCGCAGTCATACAAAATAGTCATTCATACACAATATCCAGTACTAATCTATCACAATTAAACATGACTTTCATTTTAAGAATTGTTCCGCATAACGGGCGGGTTTTAATGCTAGTTTACAATATAACGAATAATCATGAGAACAGTGAAAACAATATACAAATAACATGCATACACAAATGTTTTGAAACGGAATGAATGCATAATGATACTCGCGATACCAGTGACAGTCATATAATTGGCATATGTAAATATAATATAGCAGTTTACACAGTTGACCTACACGGAACGAAACAAGTATTGATATGCGTGGCTAGAATTCAAAGAACGTGTATAGAGCCGTGGCAATGTCATATGGGGCCCCTACGAAGGCAATAACTGTGGCTCCCATTATAAGTAAAATATCATTATAATACAGGATTTTGACTTTGGGAAATGCAGTTTCCAGCAGCCCCTCGGTCTCCTGGATACTTACGCTACTTTTATGCACTAGTTTATGATAAACTTCAATAGCATGCGTGAGGCAACGGGACCCTCAACACGCCCCCCGGCCGGGGGATGCGGAGGGCCGGTGCTACACTCTTCATGTGCCTCTACTGTCTGTTCGTCGTCACATGCTCTGTGCGAATTGTGTTATTTCAATAATTGATTTAATTTTGTTGTTTTTTGTCATTTTTGTGAATTTCCCGTCCGCCTGTTTTTCTTTTGATAATATAAAGTATATAGAGTACTTATAAGATGTTTATGCTTTATTCATGTGTGTATGAGTACAGCTGGCAATTGAAATGGTAATGGTTTAGAAGCCAATACATTGTATTCGATCCAACGAGAAAAACTACACAGTTGTCGAGATGTTGCAATGCAAAATCAAACAATGGTTTATTTGTGCGTTAGTGCTTGGTTTTAACAAGTGTGTTGATGGATAATGCGTTGTGTTTCTTTTGATACAAGTGCTGTGTTACCTGCTTTCAGGCACCAATCAATATATCGATATACGTGACTCATTTAATTTAGCGTATATATTATGGGCCTTGCGCTACAACCCTGTCTGTCAACATGATTTTGACGACAGCGTTGTGGGTTTCGGTGCTCTTCTTAAGAGCCAAAGCTAGTTGTCCCCATGAGGATGAGTCGCTTGTGCGCTGGAGTGATGCAGCTTCGTGGACTTCTGGGCAGCTTCCTGTAGAAGGCGAGGGAGTTTCGATCGAAAACAGTATTCTTCTAGATATTTCCACTCCAGATTTGGCCAATATTACCATAGAGCCCGGTTTCAAACTCGTTTTTGATCCAGAAGCGGAGTTGTCTAAATTGTCTGCGTCCAGTGTCCTTGTTTTAGGAGAACTATGGATCGGGTCTGAGGACTGCTTATTTGGCGGTCAAGCGGAAATTGAGCTCACTGGTAAAAAGGATGAATCCATTGCGGTAGACGTAAATGGAGGCTCGCATGAGAAAGCCATTCTAGTTCCCAGTGGCGGTTCGTTAGAGATTCATGGAGCGGAAAAACTGGTTTGGACACGCCTTGCCGAGACTATTCATGCTACCCCAGACGATGCGGAACACGATTATATAATTGTCACCCTTCAAGAAGACGCGGATAGTTGGCAAGCAGGTGATAAGATCGTAATTGCCTCCACTGATTACGATGCTGATCAAGCTGAGACAGTCGAACTTGCTGAATGTAGCGATTGCAACGCCAACCAGATTAAGGTATGCAATCAATTCGAGTTTACCCACTGGGGCGAAACTACCAATAATGTTCCCATGGCTGCTGAAGTGGGAATGCTCAGTCGCAATGTTCGTATTTATGGCAGAATGGAGGAGCAATGTTATGGGAGCAATAAATGCGATGAATTCGATTTTGATACGTACGGTGGCCATATCAAGATGTTCAGCGGTTTTGCATCTGCACGTGTTGTTAATGCCGAGTTGTACAATATGGGGCAGAATTCACGCCTGGGATCATATCCCATTCATTTTCACATGTGCGGTGATATCAGCGACATGGATAAGCAACCTGTGGTAAAGTATAACTCCATTCATCACACGTTTGCTCGCTGCTTGACCATTCACGGAACCAGCGGAATTCTCGCCGAAGGGAACTTGGCCTACGATCATTATGGTCATTGTTTTTTCCTGGAAGATGGAGGGGAGTTGAACACAGTGCTGAAATATAATTTGGGTCTTCTCACCCGTCTCACTGACATAATTACATCCGATGAAGAAGCTGCAACTTATTGGATCACCCATCCATCTACAACTGTTATTGGTAACGTCGCTGCTGGCTCAGAAAAGTACGGTTTTTGGTATGTGTTTCCTCGTGAGCCTACAGGTCCGTCTGCAGACTCGGGGCTTTTAGGAGAAAATGAAGCTTTGAGAACACCTCTCAGTCCGTTTCAGGACAATGTGGCTCATTCCAACCGGTTTTATGGTATCCGATTTGATGACATCCTCAAAAGTAATGGAGATATTAGTGGTGGCTTTGATTATAATCCTCGAGTTGACCCGACTGATCCAGATTCTGACCGTGTGCCTGTTCTCTTTGAAGGTTTCACAGCGTTCAAAAACTACAAGTCCGTACGTATCAGGGGTCCGAGTATCACTCTAGATAATTTCAAGGTTGCTGAAAGTGTTGAAGGCATCAAACTCTCTTCGTCGGATGTAGGTATTAAACGTATCACAAACTCGCTCATTGTCGGTGAAACCGAGAACAAAGGAGAACCAGAGAGATGGATAAGACTTCTTAATGGAACTCGAATTTGGTGGGATCGGTCTATTCGTATGGGTGGCGATGACAAGGCTCTTCCTATTATAGGTGTGGTATTGTTTGACGCTCCAGTCATCCTTGAAAATGTTACGTTTTCTAAGTTTGAAACTAATGTTGTCCGGCCGTCAGGTGCAATCGGATTTAAACGCAAAAACAAATGCTACACTTCCACTGTGAACAGCGTCAGTGGTCTTCAATATGATTACGATGATCCTATGGAAGGAAATCGATTTTATGAGGCTGATTCTGGGAGAGGATACACGGATAACAACGGTAACATCAATCAGGTTCTTAGGGACGATGATGGCTCACTGACTACGTATGCTGGTTCTTCTATTGTTAAACCTTATGGTTTTCTTTTGAATGCACGTTGTGCTGAAGTTCCTCAGTGGAACATGTATGTTTGCCCTGCTAAATTCACCAAGATCAGATTCATGGGAATGAGTCAACCGGACTCCTTTATCACTCGTAACGACCTCAGTGCCTCTTACAGCTCTTATCTCTCGAATCCTAAACCCCTTAGCTACGCGCTCAATACTGAAGAATCATATATAGTCCACTTCAATTCGACAGTTCCTCGAAAGATTCGTTTCAAGGTCACCGGCGTCGAAGCTGGTGCGCCACAGTTTGTCGGCGTATGCGTCGGTGTGAACGCTCAGGTGCGTCGAATTTTGGTTGACGACGGCACTCGAGTGAACTCCTACTCAGATCTTACTTCGGCAGATGACGGTGTCACACGCTACTACTATGATGAAACCGCTGGTCTGGTTATGTTCCGTTTCGCTTCTTCGCACGCACGCTCCAGTACCACAGACTCCGAGTGTCCTGGAGACGAAGGTGCAGATAGTCCTTGTCCTTCCGTTTTCATTCGGCTGGTCAGTTCAAATAGTGACGGTGACTGCACTTCAAGGGCCTATCCCACTTATCAAACTCAGCCAGTGTCAACTGAGGGCGGCTTAACAACGCCGTCTTTTGTTTAACACCCTCAGTTCTAACTCTTGTGTTATCGCTTACGTACGTTATCCGTGGAAAATGTCGATCGTCTGGTGACTGGAGAAGCGAGCTGCTTTTGTTTTATCCTTGGAAAATATTTTTTGAGTTAAACTTTGTATCAACATAATACGTTGGCTTTGTTCGCGTTTATTTTGTTTGCGCCTATTCTAAATTTTGCACGGTGAAACAATTAGTTGCGTTTCTCAGTTTTGTTTTCAATACATCGAAACTGAGCGAACCGAGTGTCAACTCTGGAGTGTTACCTACAAGTTTTGATTTCGCTGAGCTTGGAATTAATACATTTAAATGACAGTATGTGATAAGAAACAGTCGCTCTGGACCAGTTTCATGCATTCACTAAATTTTTTTTCATTCTTTTCTATATAATTTCGGTTTAATTTAATTCTTTATTCACTGTCTGAGTGAAACGTTTGGTGAGACAAGAAAGCGGGCCTTTCACGAAATTGCACATACACATACAGAACAACGAATAAAACAATGAAATAATGAAATAAATAAGGGTGGAACAATGAAATAAATAAGGGTGATGGTGAAAGAAATGGATGTGAAGGTCAATAAATAAAATTCAATAAATAATTCTAAAAGGCGAAAGCCATAACATTAAAAAAACGGCCCTCAATGACCGCAGCTTGCTCCTGTCCAAGAACCTCGTCAGTAGTCCGAACGGATCCAAGACAACGTTGATGCGCCTCTGAGAATGATGGACATTACACCAGGATGTGTTGTACGGAGAGACGTGCATTACATGCGCTGCACGTGGGGTCAGGTTGTCCGAGTAGAAGATGGCGATGCGTGTCGTACGTTTGACCCACACGAAGACGACAGAGCGCCAACTCCTCGGACTTCTTCCGGCGACAAGAGCACATCCAATGTCCGATTTAGGGCTTCAGCGCTTTTAGTTTGTTAGTACCACATTCGTCCCAGGAGAGCTGCCAGCGAGAACGGATAAAACGATGTATGATAGGATAAAAGTCCGATTACGGAATGAGAAAGTTGAAATAAAATGAATAAAAGTCTCGTTCAGCAGCTCTTTTTGCGGCTCTGTCAGCTCGCTCGTTGCCCAAAATACCAATATGGGCCGGAATCCAGCAGAACTTTACACGCTTGCCCTGGTGGTGGATGACATCAAGAGAGATAAAAATCCTCTGTATAAGAGGATGTAAGGAGAAAGACGATAATGAAGTTGAAGCACTAAGGGAGTCGGATAGAACTAAAAACAATGAAAATGAAGATGAGCGAATAAAAACCAGGGCAAACAGGATAGCGTACATTTCAGCCGTGTAAATGGAAGCGCTCGGTGGCAGCGTACACGAGCGGCACGTACCTCCACTTACAAACGCACAACCCACACCACTGGCCGACTTAGACCCATCAGTGTACACGGCAGTATACTGTCCGTAAGAATGAATTCGCTCCAGTGTGTTTGAGCGAAGCACACTGGGCACTGTACAGTGTTTCGGCAGAGCTGCTAGCGAGACATCGACCTCGGGTGTGACCAATTCCCAGGGTGAATCCGCCGTGTATTCTTGTCTGAGGACGTCGTTAGCACCCACCCCGCATGGCTCCAGCAGTGCCTTCATTTCGCTGCAAAACAGCACAGAACACTGAGGTCCTGGAAGGTGCTGCTGCTCAGACACATGCTGGGAAAATACCACGTCATACGCGGGGTTTTCATGGGTGCTTGCCAGCTTGCAAGAATAACGCATGCCCAGCTCTTGACGACGGAGCGCCAGCGGAACCTCATCAGCCTCAACAAGGAGGCTGAAGATTGGCGACGTGCGAAACGCGCCGGTGGCAATGCGTATCATTGCGTGGTGTGCGACATTCAAACGGCTTTTTGCTGACTCCGAAGCCAGATCATATACGATGCTTGCGTAATCGAGACGCGACCTGACTGACGAGCGGTACAGAAGGAGAAGGGACTGTCGATCTGCTCCATACCGCATGCGGGAAACAGTCTTCAGCACATTCAGTGCCTTTAGACATGTGGTTCTCAGCTGTGAAATATGGTCGGTGTAGGTCAAGCGCGAGTCCAACGTGATCCCTGAAAACCGAACCGTGCGTTGGAATGAGACAGCACTGCCGTACAATTCCACTTCCATGTCAGGGCAGGCACCTCGACGGCGGTAGAAGTGTACACCGACCGTTTTGGACGTCGAGAAGCGGAAGCCGTTACGCGTTCCCCTCTCTATTTTATCTCTATTTTATTCACCACCAGCTGCAGTTGACGCTGGACAGCAACAGTGCTGCGGGAAGAACACCATACGGCGAAGTCGTCCACAAATAGAGACCGTCCAATCGAGGGAGGCAAATGATTGTCAATGTCGTTGATTATTATGGCAGAAAGGGCCACGCTGAGCACACTACCCTGTGGAACGCCTTCTGCCTGATCAAACGGACGAAATAGGGAGTTCCCCACACGCACACAGAATGTGCGGTGCAAAAAGAAATTGTGTACGAACCTCCCCATGTTGCCTCTGACACCACAGCGATGCAGTTTGCAAATAATTCCATGTCGCCATGTGGTGTCATATGCCTTCTCGATGTCAAAGAATATCGCCCGACGTAGTGATCTCGCGTGAAACTTTCACGTACGTGAGAGACGATGGTCACCAAGTGGTCTAACGTTGAGCGACCCTGGCGAAATCCGCACTGAGCATAATTGAACAACCGACCGCGTTCCAGAAACCATACCAGCCTTCTGCAAACCATTTTCTCAAACAGTTTGCAGATACTGGAGGTAAGCGATATCGGGCGATAGTTAGACGGGTCATCGCCCGATTTGCCCTGTGTCGTGATTGGTGTCACGATTGCCCGTCGCCAGAAGGCTGGAAACTGCCCACTATTCCACAGATCATTGAAGACCTGCAGCAGAGTAGACAGCACTGCGGGCGACAAACGTTTCAGCATGTGGTTGTGAACCTCATCAGGGACTTCAGCCACATCGCGAAGCGATCGCAAGGCTGTTCTCAGCTCAGATGCAAAAAATCGCTGTTGATTGGCAGCTGAGAGTTAGTGGATAAATCAACGGGTGATCTCTCGCACTGCTGTTTGATCGCTGCAAATCATAGTCGTCTACGTTTGCACGACAGCGCTCCGCTAAATATCGGCCAATTTCGTCAGCAGCATGCTCCGGATTTATCACGTCCACGCCACTGATCTTCAGAGAAGGCAGTGGAGTGGGACGATACTTCCCAGAGATGCGCTTTATTTCGGTCCCATATGGTGGATATAGAACAATGCCAATTAATGCTGGACACATAGGACACCCACGAGGCCCGCTTCGCCTCGCGAAAGTTCCATCGAGCTTTTGCGCGAGCGTGGCGGAAGCAAAGCAAGTTTGTCACCGCGCTGTTGCGCCGGAAGCGACCCCAACAACGATGTCGCTCTCGCAACGCCGAAGAACATGCGGAATGTCACCAAGAAACAGGACGTCGCCGGGGACGCGATGCCGTACGCGGAATACTCTGTTTGGCACAGGTGACAATGACCTCAGTAAAATCTTCCACGCTGGGTCGAAGTGTGGGGTTGCCCATGGCTTCCAGTGTCAAGCAATCATAGCGGACCCAATCAGTTCATTGAGACAGATCCATATAGGGAAGTAGTCACTCCGATACAGACTGTTTTCAACGGTCCAGCTCGTGGATGTCTGCAGACTGGGACTGCATAGACTGAGGTCCAGAGCGGACATGATTGACGATGGCATGGTGCGATGTGTATATGTGCCTGTGTTTGAAATACCTATGTCTAAAACAGTTAAAATATCCTCCATAATAAAACCACGGCTACAATATGCATCACAACCCCAAAAAGGGCTGTGAGCATTAAAATCGCCTAAAACATAAAAAGGGGGTGAAAGTGAATATATTAAAAAATCGACGTCAGCCCTTGGGAACGGGCGACCAGGCGACAGGTACAATGAGCACACACTCACCTCCCTACCACCCAGCCAGCACCGAAACGCAACCACCTGTAAATCTAACTGAATATGCAGACGGCGAGAGGGTACACTGGTGCGAACAGCCAGCATAACCCCGCCGTGGGCTATAGTCGAGCTGGAATTATCATATCTAAATACATTAAAATCGTGAATACTAAAATACGAAGAAGTTAAAAGCTTAGTCTCCTGTATTGCTAAAATCGATGGTTGTCGGGAGTGTAAAATATGAAATAAATAATTAAAATTCGACCTAATACCTCTAATATTCCATTGTAAAATGAACATACAAATAAATATAATACAATAAAATACAAATAAATACTCCTGTTAAAAAGGCACATATACATTAAAAGCCAGGTAGCACAGGTACCTAATCGCATCGCTTGGCTGATCGTCCTCTCTCTGCGTCAGGTTGGGACCCACTTGCAGAGGCCGAGAGCTTCCGCTTAGAGGAACTCTCCACCTACATGGCAGTGGTGGGAGTCGCTCCGTCGTGGGCGGAAGGCGGTGCGCTAGCAACCGCCGAGCGCGGAGAAGCAGGGACCGCGCTCGCTTTGTAACCGGGAAATGCTCGCCGGTCACTCCTCGGCGAGGCCGACTTGACTAAACGGCGGCTCTTGTGTTGAAACACCGTTCAGCCTCCGGATTTCCTCCGGCTCGGAGACAACCGCTCTGCCGGCTTGGAAGCCTGCTGAGCGGCCGTTTTTTGCCGCCCTGTCTAACCGGCATCGCTGCCGATTTGCCAGCACGGTCCATCGTGCTGCACGGCGAACCGCTGAGGTCGCCGCTCAGCAGCCTTTTGCGAGTTGCGGCCGTCTGGAGCAGCTGGGTCGCGGACGCCTGGGACCGCTGGAATGCGGCCGTTGGAGACCGCGGCACGGTAGCCTCCTCAGACCGCCGATCAACCGGTGTTGGTTCATGCTCGTGTTTGTCAGCCTCAGGTACGACCAGCTTCAAGCCCATTCGTCCCGCCAGTTTCAAGAAGTCTTCAACAGTCAGCTTCTCCAAAGCGTATCAACAGACTGTGGAGGTTGAGCTGACTGCTTGCCGTGCTGGCAAAGGACGGGCCCGACGGATGCGCGCTGCGGTACACAGCACGCGCCTCGCCGAAACTGAGGCGCTGGGCAGCGCGAATGGCCAGAATTTACTTAGCCATTAAATGGCCATTAATGGCCGGAATTTCTTTAGCCATTCCGGGCAGTCACGCGACGAAGACGCATGGCCGCTTTTCTTGCAGTTGACGCACACGTATGTGGCGCTGTTTGCACTCAGCAGCGGTGTGCCGTTCGGATGAGCAAAGTCCGCAAATCTCTGCATGGTTGCAGCGGGAGCTTGTATGCCCGAAACGTTGGCACCTGTAGCACCGCATCGGGTTGGGCACGTAGGGGCGGACACGGATATGCTGACGGATGTCAACGATATCATCCGGCAGAACAACACCGTCGAACGTGAGGAAAAACGAGTGTGTTGGCACCTCGCTATCTCCATGCTGTCGGACAATGCGCTCCATACGGATGACACCCTGGGATGACAAACCGTCGCAGATTTCTTCGTTATCAACACCTTCGCACGACAAAACATAACGCCTCTGGCATGGTTTAGTGTCGAATGCGCACACACCGCGATAGGGGTGCTCACCCAACGCTTGTTACTGTCCGATTCTACGCGATACCGGAATTTGTCGGCCTTCATCGCGCGTGCTGCTGCCGTGTCAGATCCGTATTTAACCAGCAGAGAACCGTCTCTCTGTCGGCTGGCCTCGACAGGCGCGTCTCCAATGCTCTTGAACCCATCCAGACGACGGAATGGGTTCAGCGAGGTCAATTTCACGTGTTCATTGGTGCTGGTAAAAACCAGCACCATCGGCACAGGTGCAACACGACTCTCGTCGTGCATGTGGCTCAGAGTACGGCCACCTTTCGGCGGCCGTGGCCGATCGCCCGATGGACGACCAGCAGTTGGGGTGGTTGTGGGTTTTGAAGCCATGTGATGTTTCGTTGTCTCTGCGCGCACGACCACCCGCCTCTGCACGGGGCCCTACTGGGGGGACGGGCAGAGCCAGCATGGGATGCCACGCCAGTGGTGGTGCGCGCCGTACGGGCACAGAATACCCTTGAGTTCGTTGCGAGCTCCGCCCGGTACGAGTCCGCGGGAGCTACAACACCGGGTCCGGACCAGTGACCCCACCGGTCCATCTGGACTCCACAGCCGCAGCCGCACTGCAAACGGCGGACACTGCACCGGGCGGGACCCCCCTCGAGCACCAGGCACCTCACCCTTGACCCTCTTTAGCCCTACCCAGCCACCCGTGCCGGCGTCGGACCATTCTCTCTACAGTCGAGGAGCCAAACAGCGGTCCCGTCGGGGTTCGACGCGCAGGCCAGAGACGAGTGTTGCGTCACGCCACGACAACACCCCGGGTCACGTGACAATCAGCGGCCAGGATCCTGTTTCCCGATCCGACGGGGGAGGGTTTTCAAATGGCAGTTGGCTGCTAAACAGCTCCTCCGCCCTTTGACAGATCTTGTTTTTCTTCCTGCTGGGTGTCTGGCCACCCTCCTCACTAGCATATGTCAATGGGGGAGACGGATTAGTCGCCCAAATTACGACCATGCCTGGTTGTACCGGGTTACATGTTACCAGTAGCAGGCCGAGACCTGACCTGACATATCTGCCTTTAGTCGCCTTTTACGACACGCAGCATAATTCTAACCCCCCTACCGCAAATTAAACCTTCCAAGCCGCATCCAAGCGCTTCCAAGCCGGCAGAGCGGTCGTCTCCGAGCCGGAGGAAATCCGGAGACTGGACGGTGGTTCAACATAAGAGCCGCCTTCAGTCAAGTCATCCTCGCCGAGGAGTGACCGGTGATCATCTCCCGGTCACAGAGCGAGTGCGGGGCCTGCTTTTCTGCGCTCGGTGGTTGCTAGCGGACCGTCTTCCGCTCACGACGGAGCGACTACCACCACTGCCATGGAGGTGGAGAGTTCCACTGCTTTACAGGCTTATTATTTACGAGTTTTGTCACCAAATATTTAGCGAATAAGTAACATTACGGCTGGTTTCGATTTTTATAATGGCCCTGCCTGTGCCATCAAATTGCTATCTCACATTCGTAAACGTAAGTGTAGTAAAATCCTAATCAATGAAAAATTCATCAATGTAAATAATGTAACTTCAGTGGTGAACCTCGTCAATATCTTGTCTATAAAGAATATATGTCAGATGATAATGTCAGATGAGATGGAAAGAAAACAATTTGATGAGCCCATAGATACAAGTTGACCTCACTTACAATCGCCATCTTCTACTCGGACAACCTAAACCAACGTGCATCGCCTGTAATGCACGTATCTTTGTGCAACACATCCAGGTGGAATGTCCATCATTCTCAGAGGCTCATCAACGTTGTTTTGGATCTGTTCAGGCTATTAACGAGGTTCTTGGAGAGGAACAGTCGGTGGTCATTTATGGCCGCCTTTTTGAGTTGTTTACGGCTTCTAACTTTTAGAATTATTTATTGAGGTTTATTCACTAACATTCACATACATTTCGTTCACCATCACACTTATTTCATCGTTCCAGTCTTCATGTCCATGATTTTAAGTTAGTTTAGCTTTAAATGGACAGGTGGTGCTGTATGGTCCCAGAAGCCAGTGCATCCCATAAACACAAATAATGAACGAAGTTAATCTTACCAGACCTTTCAATGGAAAACAATCGAGGAGTCATGTAATTTGTGTGTGATATAGTTATCATTACTTTATTGCACACAATGTTTTACACTTCAACAGCTTTGCTGTGAACACTCCTTCATGTAAACACGTACACATTACATGTCACATATTGCACATACAGGTACACACACGCACCAACTCCACCTCAAGTTGTACAAGTGTTAAGCTCAGTACAAGACGATACAGACAATAAAACATCGTCAAAAAATTCAAGACCCACGACCTTCAGCAACACACACACACATTGCGTGTTTGATCCACTGAAAATAAGTAGAAATAAAAAGCTGAATAAATGGCAGCACTGCTCAACAAATACACCGCCATCACACGCAACACAGCACAAATTGCAACTGTTCTAGGCCACTAGCTAACTGACGCCTCAGCACAGCAGATACAAGGACCCAGGTTCACACATTACGTTACGTTAAAGACACGACATTATTTCACATTATTAAGTAGATATATGGACAAACACACAAACCATTCCACCGCCCAGATGATTGTCTGCAGCGAACAAAACATTCCATCGACACACACGTAAGAGAGAAGAGCGTACGCATATATGTATGTAGGAAGGAGAGCCGGGACTGACAACGTTGAGACTGACACCAGCTCACAATCTGCAGACAAGCTGTCACTGTGGCGATGTTGAGAAGCGGTTGGTGCCGAACTTGATCAGGCTGGCCACCGTGTCACTGTAGAGCAGTCGACGTAGCAGTGGCGGCGGCAGAGGCAGTCGTGACAATCGATGCAGTCCGCCGCACGTCAACACACATCGCCGCACCGTCAAACGGCACAGGTTTTCCAGCGTGTGTGGACTGCCTGCGTGTCACAAGCACACACAGGCATATATATATATATATATATATATATATATATATATATATATATATATATATATATATATATATATATATTTGGAGTTTTCGACATATATGAAGAAAGAAAAGAAAACAGAGTGGCAGTCATTTGTGTTTTCTTTTCTTTCTTCATATATATATATATATATATATATATATATATATATATATATATATATATATATATATATATATATATACTGTAAGAGGAATGTATTCGGTTGCCAGTTTTTGGTCGTGAAGTCGTGGGAAATGCCTTAGAAGTGTGTGCCGCGATAACTCTCGATGCCCTGTTCAAACAGTTGATTGAAGAGGAATTTTATTGGGTCGGTTGAATTATATTGCAGCCTAATTTCTAAATTGTGTTTGCCCTAGTCTATTCTCTTCAGCCTAATCTTGCATTGTCTCCTCAGCCTAATATTGATCCGAGTACTGTTTTAATGAAAAAATGTATAACACATTGCAGATAAGTTTGCAGCGCCGGTGATAAGGACAGTGTTCATGTTACTGATGCTTTTCTTGCGTAGATACTCATTCACAGACACCAAATGTAATATTTTTCCTTTTAAATTCTTGTCATTTTAACCAGGTCGTCGCTGCTCCAAATGTAAAGCCGTTTCTCTTTTCAAACGTTCGTACTTTCTTGAATCCGGGTCACGACACCAAATGTAACAGGGATGTAACAGGCCGTTCGCATCCGTTTTTAGTGAAGAAGGCCTGAACATGGCCACATTAAGGCTCCTTTCATACGGGGCAACTAGTTGCCCCGTATGAGAGGCAACTAGTTGCCCGTATGAGAGGCAACTAGTGGCGGACACTAGTTGTCTCGTATGGAAGGCTGTATGACAACGGCGTTGAGCAACTGATCCGTTGAGCGAAATTTGAAAGCACGTGACATAGCAACCATGGCTCCCCCATACATACGGACAATTCAACAAAACTATAGTAAATATAAATCACATATTACAAAATAAAACAATGTTACACACACAGTCAGGCACACAAGCGTGATCACAGACCGGCCAGTGTTTTGAGCAGAGAAGTGGTGTGGTTCGATGGTTCTGTCTGCCACGCCAGCTGACCACCACCGTCCTTGTGCCACAGATTGCCTCCGAAAACGTACAACAACTGAACAAACTCAGGCGCACACCTACAAACACACACACACACACACACACACATAATACATAGAAATAATGTTGCAATCCGTGGTGTAGTGGTAGCACACCCGCCTCACAAGCGGGAGGTCCGTGGTTCGAAACCCAGCGGAGGATAATTTATTTGGGCAATTCTATAATCCAACAGCCCCTGTCCATCCAGTAAATGGCCTTTCACTTGAGGCCTTTAACCTTCTAAATATATGACAGACAGGAACAAAACTGATAAGAGTAATTTGATCACATAGGATGAAAGGCATAGCATAACTGATAACAAGAAATAGAAAAGAACCAAGTGCAGAATGAACCTGAAGAAAAGTAGCTTGGTTTTAGATGTGAAAATCATTGAAGTGGTTTGAGTAGTGTAACCGTAATGGTCCTGAATATAAACTCATTCACGAGGGAAATTGATAAAAGCGGATATGGGGACGGGACAATCCGAGCTCAGCTCACTTCTCGTTAACATCATTAGATGAGTACACAAACACAACGCACAAGCATAAAGACACATACACAGGACAGACAGACACACACACACACACACACACACACACACATATATACACACACACGGGCATGAAGATACATACACAAAACGGACACATACACAGTGCGTACTCGGTCATGCTATTTGTGTATACATGTGATTTTGGACACGACGTTAATATTCAACGCCAACAAATAATATCTACATGTAAATATACATATAATACATATTATGCGACACACTTGTGTAATTCGTTGCCTAATCTGCTTGATAGCACAAACAACAGTGGTTTAGTGGATGATACATTGACAAATACGCTCATACATATAAACGAACAACCAAACAGACAGATGGACCAACAGACAGACATACAAGCTAACAGACAGACAAACACAGAAAAACAGGCAGGCAGACAGACCTGTGTCGCAGCAGAGCATGTGGCAGAGACACGACATCATCTTGTGTTTGTTGCGTGTTGTGCGACGTGTGCTGTTGTTGTTGTTGATGACTGGTGTAGCTGCGCTGGCAGTGGGGGAGTGAATGCTGCGAGTCGGGGCGGCACCCAGCCAGCAGCAGCGCCAGGAAACAGTCGAGGTGGTGATGAACGGCAGCCACGTGCAGTGGCAGCAAAGACAGCACGTTTTGTGACCTCCTGCCCGCCTCTGGGTCGGCACCGTACATCAACAATAACTGAAAAACACACACACACACACACACACATCTACCTTGATATATACATCTTATCTGGTGTTTTAGACTGAAGGCTAGTTATTTTAGCACGCACGCATACTGACGCATGTTGCACTGCGTTTAGTGACGTGTTCTACTGTTATTCGTATCATCCTGAATATACATTTGCCACACAATCATTGATTATTAAGTCAATCAAGAAGAA
>OU696581.1:7318265-7443265 GCA_916048095.2 Sacculina carcini | reverse complement strand
TGCGCCGTGTGTGTTCGGTCAAGTAAATGTCACGTGATCAGCGATCGTGATTCATTGTCTTTTGTGAATTGTGTTGCAGCAAGTTATAATTTCCTTCTTCATCTTCATTATTCTGCAATATATACATTTCAGTGTTTATCAGTGTTGGGAGAGCAAATCATGGAGGACTTGAAAGTATACTAAACAGTTATTTACAGAGACAAAAATAAAGGAAGGAAGAACACATGAATGAGTAAATATTACACACACATCAGAGAGAGGCAAAAGGAGTCAGGGTATGAGTCACGGGATCAAACAAAATTTCGAAGAGAAGAGGAAAAAGAACGATACGTGAGCGAGGAGGTGATATGAGGAAGCGAGTTATATAATCGAGGACAGTAGAACGATAACGATTTAGAAGACCAGGCAGATTCATTGAGGACAGCATAGAGTAGCAGAATGACGGGAAGTGGGATCAGAAGAGGGAGAAAGCAGATCAGAAAGATATAAAAGTTGATTGTGAGCATGCGAAAGTTTGAAGATGCAACAAAATTTTGGCCGCTTCATAGTTTATACGTTTGCGAGCTGCTTCCGTGGATATTTTCGGCAGTTCAAGCGGTCTTGTTCGTCTCAAGTTGATGTTGTGTTCACGTGCTGGTTCAAATGTCTCGTACAAGGCAGTGGGTTTTCGGGTCGTCGTTATCGTTCGAATAAGTCGTTTTCTATCGTCGCTAATGAGTTCATCCACTGTAGGTAGGCCGAGCTGTCTACAAGTTTCGGAAATGTGGTCGTATTTTCGTTTTTTCGTTAGAACTCTTGCGCAGAAATGAATAATGTTTTACTTCGCTGTTTTTGGATAACTCCGGTAGCACCATAAACAGATATGCAGTATGCCAATACAGAAAAAATAAACGCGTTGATGATAGGCCTATGTGTGTGTTCGGGTAACGATGTCATAACTTGGTTTAATCATAAAAGAATTCCAGTAGATTTTTGTGTAACATAGGTGATGTGTTTGGTAAATTGTAAGTGTTTGTCCAAATGCACGCCTAGAACTTTGACGGCCTCGCTTTCCTTTATAATGCTGTTTTGAAATGTGATCTCAATTTTCGGGAAAGTCTTGAGTAAGTAGTTTGTGCCAAATATTATAAATTTTGTTTTTTGTGTTCACCTTCATTTTGTTTGCGGAGTAATAATCGCTGAGTTCGTTGAGTCGCAGTTCCATGTTGTGCACGCACATGGCGAGGTCTTGTCTTGCAGTGGTCGTCATGATAGTAGTATCATCCGCGTACTGCACTACGCGTAACTCATGGTGTTCGTGTTTTCTTGTAAAATGCGCCGATAAATCATTCGAGAATATGAGAAAAAGCACACAGCTCAGACTGCCACCTTGGAAATTCGAGAGGTTCTCAACTGTCGAAACGGTGTCGGAAAGATCATATGCATGATGATGCTGGACACGTACTTGTTGAGCGTGGCCGTGTAAATAACTGCCGAACCATGAGGGATCTATGTTGTGAGCTGCGATCTTTTCGAGAAGATTGTCGTGGTGGACGACATCAAAACATTTTGTGAGATCCACAGACAGTAGGAGAGTGGCCTCGCGGTTATTCATGGCTTCATAGGCAGTATCGGCTATGACCATGAGTGCTGTTTCGCATGACAATCGTCGCCTGTATCCGTGATGGGCGTCGCTGATGATATGATTATTTTCTAAAAAGTTCATCGTTTGTATTTGTATGGCTTTTTCGAAAAATTTCATGACGAGCGGAAGAATCGATATTAGTCGAGTGTCGTTTTTGTGTTGTTTTTGGTATAGGAATAATTATGGCGTGTTTGAGTCGTTGTGGTACTTGTCGCGAGTTGATGCTGAGGTTGATTATGGTTGGTTGATGTTATAGGTTGAGGTTTATGTCTTAAAGAATATGACTGATCGCTTCAAAAGATCTGAACAGCATTTTCATGTTGATACCGTCTCTGTCTTCACTCGTTGATATCTTCGTTTTCTTCATTATGTTGAACAGCTCTTGCATCGATATTGGCTGCAGTTCCAATCTACCAGTGTTGACACGTGGTAGGAGATTGGTAGCCTCGTGAGATGTTTGTTGTATACTTTTTGTAGTGTCTATTCCGGTTCTGACATATCGTGCATTGAGTTCATTAGCATTGATCGTAAATGCTGACTTGGTTTTCGTTCGACCGATGATTTCCTCGCACTCTCGCCACATTGATGAAAACCGCTTGTGTCGCATTTTAGTTTCTATTCGTTCGCGATTGTAAGTTCGGATAGCATTTTTGCACGTCATATTAATTCGCTTGCATTCATCTTTGCTGCCTCGCCTCAAAGCTCGCTTTCTCTGGTCATACAGTTGTCGTATAAATATAGGCAGAAGTTATACATGTGTGTTTCGTATGCGTTTGAATTCGTATGGGCAGAATATGTTCATTTGTCGCATGAATTCGTGTACAAATCGGTCATATTTTTCGTCGACTGTCTTGCCACTGTATACCGGTATCCAATTGGAATTTCGCAGAGTAAAATTCAGTGTTCTCATATCTACCGTAGTGTAATTTCGCATTAGTTTATATTGTTTGTCTTCGTTTCTATCGTCTGTTGAGAAAGTATATGAATTATGTGTCCATTTGTGAGGTGAGCCATAGTGAGAATGGAAAACAGAAATGTGTGTGAGTAAGCGCGGCAAATTGGTGGAATAGAATGATCAACCAAGTCAAAGGCAGAGCTCATATCAAGTAGTACTAGAAGAACAGAATGGCAATAAGAGAAGGAGGAAATAATGCCTTGAGAGACGGAAATGAGAACGGATTCAGTAGTCACCAGGGCGGAAACCGGATTGGTGAGAATGAAGAGCATTGCAGGCATAAGGGGATAACTGAGAGAAAATTGCAGATTCGAGGAGTTTGGAGGAAAAGCTGAGGAGGAAGATAGGACGATAGTTACTACATGAAGAAGGATCGAGAGAAGGTTTTTTGAGGATAGGATGTACATGGGCGTGCTTGTCGGCAAGAAAATCACCGTGCAAGAAAGAGGAGTTGACTAAGTGAAGTAGGTAAGGAATCAACGAGTTGAAGGATGGAGCAATAACTCGGAAATTAATGGGATCAGCAGGAGAGGAAACGAATTTGCATGTGGACAGAAAAGAAAGAAAGTCGGAGAGGACCAGTTGATAAAAAGACGAGAGCTGATAGTGGGAGGTAGCACGAGAGAGGGACATTCACGAGACGGATTTTAGATTGCGCAGATTCAATTTTGTTCACGAAGTAGGAAGACAGTTCGTCAGCAGTGAGAGAAGAGATAGCAGAGGGAGGACGGAAACCGCAAATATAGTTGAGTATATTCCAGAGGGCTTTGGGAGAGCGAGATAGAGAGGAAAGGCGTGAGGAGTAGTAAGCTTATCTAGCAGAGGATAGGGAGGAAATATAGTTAGAACGAGCAGAGCAAAAGGCCGACCAGTCATCCGCGAGCCGAGTGCGTCGCCAGATACGCTCCAAAGCCCGGAGACGGCGCTTAAGACAAGTGAAAGAGGAAGAGCTCCAAGGAGAAAAGCGAGGACGGTGAGAGCGGAACAAGACAGGAAAAATAAGGCGCACGGCTACACACACACACAAAGTGTATGCCATCCAAAAGTTATGGTCAAGGTTAAAGAACTGTCAAATTAGCATTTGAAGAGGTCTGCATCCTAATGATACAAGTCTAATCCACTTCAGCTGCGTCTCTAGACGACAAAATTCTCTCCAAAGTAAGTATTCAACATAATATCCAAGTCTAATCAAAGCTAGAATACTTGAAAAGTGGAATTGCAACAATAACACTGTCAAATGACTACAAATCAATATACTGAAATATTATACAAAGAAAAAAATCATTAGTTTAACCAGAACTAACCACTGACTGCAAGAAGCGCCTGTCACGCCTTTCCCACAAGGCCAAGCAATATTTTCAACCTTGAGATGAAGTTTGCAATGTAATACGAACATTATTCCCATCACATCATCTAGCTCCTGAGTAGCTCAGTGGTTAGGCGCTGAGCTCTCGTGTCAGAGGTTCGCGGTTCGAATCCTGGCCCGGGTTCGTTCAATAACACCTTCGCTTGAGCATACCCGGAGTCAACACTGTGAATGGACACACAGTGGGGCGCGCCATATAGTCTAAACTGGCTGGTGCGCGCTTAAATTATCAATAACAACATCACATCATCTTTTGAAAACAATGTTAACAGTGTTTCTCAATTTGAATTTGTGTTGTTCACCCTCCTATCATGAAACTGTATTCCTCCCTTCAGAACCCATATCAATTTGTTGTTTCGTTTGTTGTTGTTTGTTGTTGTTTTCGTTTGTCATTCTCGTTTTAACCCATTAATGCCGATAATTACTGGATGACAACTGGAATTCAAATTTACATGAAAATGCTTCATTGATTCATTTCCTTATTTATTCATGTGACGCAGCAGCGCGTCGAGAACGCATTCTGTACACGTTCAATACTTGTTTCAACAGTATACAACGCCTTCAATTACAATTTCATTGTTATTTGTTTCCTAAATAATATTTTTGTGTGTGGCAAGTAAACTTGCCAGCCGGCATTTTGCGTGCACTAGCCAGTTTAGAGTATATGGGGCGCCCCACTGTGCGCCCATCTACAGTGGTGACTCCCGGTAGACTCAAGCGGAAGTGTTGATGAACAAACCCGGGCCAGGATTCGAACCGCGAACCTCTGACACGAGAGTTGTTGGTTGTTGATTTGTTTGGAAAAATTGCCAATACCGACTACATTGGTAGTTTCCAAACAAAATCAATGGCTCATAAATTAATGGCTATGAGGACAATAATGGGCCGATTTCGATATTGAAAGCATTGCTCCAGATTTTGAAAAAAATTAATTGTTTCCAAAACAATTCACACAAGACGAATGTAGCTCATTATTTGGAGAAAGAGAGAAAGAGCCAGGAGAAAGAGAGCCTTGCGAATGTACCAAAGGCAAAACACATTTCAGGGTCTAATTAACCTGCGCAGAGAGCGAGCTAATACCAGAAAAATAATTCGCACGGCAAAACGAAATGCCTGGTGTAGTTTTTTGTGTAGCATCACACCCCTTAGTTCCACCTCATACATATGGAGAACTATTAGGAAATTCAAGGGTACATCTGCTCCAACTGCAATACCAATTTTATCTGTAGATGGTAGCGAGGTGTCGGATACCCGGGAAGTTCTAGACACACTAGCACAGCAATTCCGAGACATAAACCTTTCACATACACAAACAGGGGAACACAGAAATTTTCACGCGGATACATTACCGTTCAATGCTTTTGAAACATCACAAGAACATTTTTACAACAAAGTATTCACCTCAGATGAACTTAGTAGTGCAATAATTTCCTCCGGACACACTGCAGTCGGACCAGATCATATACATTATGATTTTTTAAGACATGTACCACCTTCGTGTTTTGACTTCATCTTATCATTTTATAATTATATATGGCTGAGAGGGGTTTTTCCAGAAACTTGGCGACAAAGCACAGTGATACCTATCCTGAAGCCTGGAAAACGGCGAAACGATCCAAGTTCATATCGTCCCATCACTCTTTCGAGCTGTCTTGGTAAGGTGATGGAGAGAATGGTAGCCAAACGGCTTTCTTATGTCCTAGAAAATGAACAGGCCCTGGATCCCTACCAGTGTGGATTCCGACCAAAACGATCGCCACTCGACCATGTGGTTAGGCTGGATACGGTGATTCGCCAAGGCTTCGCCAGAAAGCAGGCAACGATAGTCATATTTTTAGATTTGAGGAAGGCCTATGACTCCGTAACACCAGAGTTTTTAACGTACAAAATTTTTCACCTAGGTTTGAAAGGAAGTCTACCAAAGTTTTTAAATAATTTTATATCAGGTGATCGGAAGTTTAAGGTGAGACTGGGGGGACACTTCTCGGAGTGGCACCAGACAAATATCGGTCTCCCACAGGGCAGCGTTTTGTCTCCGATTTTGTTCAATATCATGATGAATGATATCTCAGAAGAGCTCAGCATACAATATGCCGTCTATGCGGACGACATTGCTGTGTGGATTCAGGGAGAAAACATAAAGGACATGCAAGAAGAACTCCAGAACTCCCTCTGTAAACTTGAAAAGTGGGCCAATTCCAACCACATGACCTTTTCCGGCCACAAATCTACAGCTGTCATCTACACTATAGATAACCACAAACCGGTGTACTATTTCAATCTGAATCGAGAAACGATCCCATTTAAGCCATCATATAAATACCTTGGGGTGGTCTTAGATAGAACACTCAGCATGCGCAGTCACATTGAGTATATTGCGACGCGCTGCAAAAAGAAAATTAATATTCTCAAAGCCATTGCAGGAAACAAAAACATGGAGGTGCCAGCACACATCCTTCTGGGAGTATACAAAGCGATCATACTGTCGGTATTGGATTATGGTTCAATAGTATATTCAGCAGCCAGCCCGTATTTGCTAGACAAATTGACGGCAATACAAAACGAGAGCCTTAGAATAATCACCGGCGCATTCAAAACAACATCAACAGCCGCCCTCCAGGCATATACAGGCATATCAGCTTTAACACATCGACGACAGAAACTGACATTGCGGTACTCATTACAGATATTCTACAATGAAAGGCATATCCTGAAGCAGCATGTCAACCTCTCCCCGGTGTGTTCAACATCAAACAGCCGACGACAACAACAACAGCATAAGACAGTTAACAGACGCGCGCTCAGGTACGTGGAGGCATTGCAGATGACGTTGCCAGCTCAGCACAGAATGGAGATCACCAACGCTGTGCCGCCCTGGATGATAAGTAAACCAAATGTTCAATTTTTATTCTCAGACAAACTTGACAAAATTTTAGATTGCGAAATTCATAATTTGTTCCGGGAATTCGTCGCACACCAGGATAACTTCCAACAGATATATACTGATGGCTCCAAGGTTGGTAACAAGGCAGGTTGTGCAGTAAGCATACCGGGGCATGGCACGTACCAGTATCGGTTGCCACCATACGCCTCAGCATATGACACAGAGTTATATGCAATATACAAAGCTTTAATTATAGCACAAAACTGTGAATTCCAACACTTCATCATATTTTCTGACTCAAAATCCGCCATTCAACATCTTTTAGATAGATCGGACTCAGATTTTTTACTCGAGAAGATTTTAGCGATCCATCACCACCTTTTATCTAATGGACAAGAGTGCATTTTTATGTGGATACCCGGCCATCGAGGAATTGAAGGAAATGAGAAAGCAGACGTCGCGGCAAAGAACGCCTTATCAGAGCAAAGTATAGCTCCATATCCGATCACCAAAAATTGTATATATAGCATGATTGATGCGGCACTGAGTAAATATCTCTCGCAGCAATGGGAGGAGGCGAGAAATCAACATCATATCGGCGATATAAGGGATTACCCAAGCAAAATACCACAGACGCATCAACCGAGGAAAACAGAAAAAATCCTGGCCAGACTCCAAATGGGCTACACGCGCTTGACGCATCGATATATCATCGACCGAAGTCAACCACCAACATGCACAACATGTGACAGGCCCTTCACTGTCAAGCATGCGGTCCTAGATTGCGTGAAATTTAGTATCGCCAGACAGCCAATGTTGGATTATTGCGCGGCAACGGGACTGGAGTTTAATAAAAGAATTGTTCTGGGGTATAGAGACCAACAGTTGGTGAACCTACTAGTGGAGTTTTTACAATCGACAAATATTTGGGGTGATATCTAAAGATTATCCTAATCATGTTTTGAAGCTTGATTTCTTCCTTGTACCATTCCCTTTTGCTTGAGAACAAATTTTAGCCATGTTCATTCTATTTAATCCTTTTCATAATCCATGAGGAGACAACCACGACAGCCTTGAGCGTGAAATGGTCTAGAAAGGCCGAAACGCTTTAGCAACAACAACAACAACAACATTATTTGGTTTGTTCTAGTTAAAATTGTTCTTTGTTATGTTGGTGAATAGTTTTGGATGTATTTGATACAATAATTTTATATTGGTGTTATTCTCATGGTCACATGGGAAATAATCACGATAAGTACTTGCGAACTGACTCTGGTAGTGTGCAGTCGTTTGGGTGTGGTAAAGCGGTCTATACAGAAAATGCTTCAGAAAGTCATCCACAGGTGAGTGAATTATATATATATATAATATATACTGAGTGTTATTAGAAGTCTTGAACAGAGCAAAATCGCACGGAGCAATGAAGTTATCTTACCAGCACAACAGTGTTGTAGACTTAACCGAAGCGTACACATAAATATATACATTATATACATATATATATATATATATATATATATATATATATATATATATATATATATATATATATATATATATATATATAACTTCATTGCTCCGTGCGATAACTTCATTGATAAGTGAAGGTAAGATTCTTCATTGGTAAGATAACTTCATTGCTCCGTGCGATTTTGCTTTGTTCAAGACTTCTAATAACACTCAGTTGTTCGCTGGAATTTAGTTATCGATGTACCTTTAGGCTATTATTAGCTATCGTCAGCAGAAACACACAGCACAATCAAAAACTAAATACATAATGTCAAACAGTGCGTAATTAAGCAGTTCTTTATATATATGGGACTACAATTGATCACTCGTATGAAATTTGACACAACACCAATGTGGCAGTGGGTCATACCCAAGATAGATCCTACGTGCCAAGGCTGATTGGTGTCGCTTGAACGGGAGAGAGATGTCTGGCTGCTGTTG
This sequence comes from Sacculina carcini, assembly GCA_916048095.2. NCBI lineage: Eukaryota > Metazoa > Arthropoda > Thecostraca > Sacculinidae > Sacculina > Sacculina carcini. The sequence continues at coordinate 7,434,486 of OU696581.1, read as the reverse complement.
TTTGTCAATTTATCACTTTCGCGTGTGAATTCAAACATATTCAATCACCATTAGCCTCCGGATGTCATTGTCTCTACATGATTTCAGTGCTTTCATCCCATGCTCTTCATGTCCAATTTCATTTTATGCTGCTGGCGGTAATGTCTGACTATGGCTCCATCTTGGAGGTCGGCTAAAATGCGTTTGAAGAGCGTTGTTGTCGTGTATCCAATGTAATGCGAGTTTCGGCGACTGCAGTCACCAGTCGTACATGTATGCTGGTACACTACATTGGCTTCTCGTAGCATGCTGGTATTGGGAAAGCAGCTGTTTTTCATGACTAAGCTGCGTGTTTTACGTGGCTTGTAATAAATGACAAGCTGTAACTTGTGCCTTCTTCTGTTGGCTTCTCGTTTCTATCGACAATTTTTCTGGTAACGTTCTCATCATCTCGATAGGCAGAAGCCATGATGTTCTTGTAATACAGTTTGATAGTCGATGTTTCTCTGTGTTTTCTTTTTTCAACATAGTTTTATTTTCTTAGTTCTGGTCCTCAAAATCGTTTTCATTCTTGCTCTGCGCTTGTCCAATTCACTTCCTTCTAACATTCTTCAATCTCCCTCTTTATAATCGTCCAGGACCTTTCTGTTAACATATTTTCCCATCAATCATTTAACCCTGTCTCTCACTCTCTGACTGCATATGATTCTGTGTTATCTGCTGTTTGTTACCCCTGGTAATATTTTCTCTTTCTCTTTTGTGTGCTTGATCTGGTTTTCTGTTTCTGTATATTTTGTGTGTGTTTACGTGTTTGCTGTGTTGGATCTGTATTTTTGCTTGCTGAGTATTCTTATTCATGCGCGCTTGTGTGGTTATATGCGCTAAACGAAATATATTCTTGAACTTGATCTAGTTGCGCGTATTATTTTCGTGTATTACACGATCAATGATCTTCTGTTCAAATGATCAAATGATCTTCTGTTCGTAGCCGTTGTTAGTCAGTAGTTGTCTGCGCACACCCTGGCGGCGTTCAAACATCAGCCTTGGTGCGTATTCTTGGTGTAGATAGCTGTGAAGGATGAGGTCTCGTGTCGCTCTACTGCTACGTCAAGAATGCTCAGTTTGCTATTTGCCTCGTGCTGATGTGTGAAATTCAAATGTGGCGTTGAAACTGATTTGCCAACTGAAGTACGGAGTTTTCCTCTGCACACAATATATATATATATAAATGGGTAAATGGGTGGAATTATTATAAATTATAATATATTATTTTATAAATGGGAAATGGGTGGAAGTTGAAAGTGTTGAAAAAGTCTGAAAGGATATCAGTAGAAGCTATCACAATATCACAAATAATTAGCATATTAATAGTAGAGATGGTGATGTTAATTTAGGAACTTAACCTTCATGGTTAATAGTATAATAATCCAAAAAGAGAATGTACATGTCTGTACATTCAAATGCACATTTTCAATTTCAAATTCATTTGAATTTGAATCTTTCAAATGCAAATACCAGATATACTTCCTGGAACGCTGACTAGAACAGTGGTTCCAATCTGTGGGGAATGGAAGAGTTACCAAGTGGGAAGCTATACGTCGGACAGAAGGACAAATGTGTTTTTTCATCCATTCAAATTCGTTTATTTTTGTGTCTAATGACTTCTTGACATTTACTTAAAAGGGCGGAAGACGTATTAGAGAGGGCCATCTCCCCAGAATGCATGACACAACACATGACTGATATCTGGTACCATCATTTACTACTGGTTGGACAGGGGTTGTTGGGTTATAGAAGTCGCCCAAAAAATTCTCCTCCGCCGGGTTTCAAACCACGGGCCTCCCTTGTGAGGCGGTTATGCTACCACTACACCACGGAGTCCACTGTTTGTGTGTGTGTGTGTGTGTGTGTGTGTGTGTGTGTGTGTGTGTGTGTCAGTGGCTGGATATTGGCGGCAGTGTCAGCAGTCGTTTGTCCGTGTTCAGCGAGCGTCTGGCCAGTGTTGCCAGTCGGGCTGCCAGTTTCAGCTGGCGATCTGGCCACTCTGCCAGCCTCAATCGTCGTCTGAGCGCCAGTAACGTGCCGCCGCGTCGGTAAGCCTTACATTATGTAAAGTATTGTTCAACATATTTTGTATTACATATTTTATATATGCTTATATATTGCGAATTCATTATCGTATCTTTTTTCACTTATATTTTTCATTATTATTATAACAGCTGGTATTGCGGGTTTTTGTTCAGTTTTTGTCACCCTAATGACGGCAAGGTTCACAGTATACACACCTACATACACGGGTAAACTTACAAAATAACCAAAATAGCATTAAAATAATATATACAAAATACTATTAGTGGTATATTTATCTATTACTGAATATGAGATTTGACGATTACGGATCGGTGGGAGTGTGGATCCGTTGAAACCGGTTCCAGTACTTGAGTTGCAGATCCGTAGGAAACGATTTCTGTCCAGCCTGAATTTTCAGGTACACAATTCGAAATAGTGTGCCAAAATATACCTCGACCAAACTTGTATACAGACATATATTCTATGACTATATATTGTCATGTTTCGCACGACGAACGGGTTTAAATGCAAATATGATTAATAAGTAATAAAAGTAATACTAATTTATTACTTTATTATTATTAATTAAATAATTTATAATTTAAATCAATAATATAAATAATTTATAATTTAAATCAATAATATAAATAATTTATAATAATTAATAATGAAATTATTCAAGTAATTAACAGTAATAACAGTATTAAGTATCAATTGAACGCTTCAAATTACTTAGCAAGTATTTCTGAAGTACTTCTGAAGTTGAATTCAACATGTATGTGTGTGTGTGTGTGTGTAAATTTTGGTAAATATATAAATATAACAAGCAAAAAATATTGTAGAGAAGGACAAATTCAGGCACCAATTGGACGAGCGATGGCTCATAGACGTGTAGTGTATGTTATCAACAGACTCAACATACACCACAAACATTGTGTCTTCTCGAACCACCGTAACACCCGACTGGCACGCAAAAGTGAAAGCATTTACAGGATACACGGACCAGGTGAATGAATTAGATAGAGTAGATGAGCTACCCTCCAGAGGCCACCAGACAGAGCCGTTGCGAGGACTTATGCCCCCCCCCCCCCCCGAAGGCAACACTTGGGGCCCCCATTATAAATATAGCACCAAATAATGAATTTATTTATTAGACATAATCATATAATACAAGCTCAGGTGAAAACATCTGTCAAAAAGGTAAAGGCTATACATAATAAATATGATACATTTTAATATCATACGTGAAGCAACGGGGCCCCTCAACATTCGGGCCCCTCGGCCGGGGGGTACGATGGGCGGTTGCAACGGCTCTGCCACCAGATGTGGTGAGACAGTAAACAATCATCATTAACACACACTTGAATACACACTTGTAAGTACACGCAAGAATCACACTGTTCAGGCAGGCACAACTTAACTGCAACACATGAAAGCCCTGGGGCACAACACGGTAAAGAGTATGGCACTACAGACGATCAAATATCAAGTCATCAGGTTATGAAGGATGACAAATCTAGGATTGTCATCAGACCAGGGTTTCTTAACCGGATGTGCCGATCTGGTTTCGAAGTGGTTCGATAATTCCTGTGACAAATTGAAGAAAGCATATGTTTTTGTCGTTACCTCATATTTTTGCTCAATACACTCGAAGGAACTTCGAGATGTATGAATGAATGTTGAATAAAAAAGCTTTGTCATGAGGTCATCATTATTTTTATTTAGATATCCAAGAATCCAGGGTGTGCGAGAATTGACTGCTGATTTGAAAACGAGTGCCAACACTGAAAATGGTGAAGAAACATAGCGTTAGACATAGACAGGATAACATATAACATAGATGGTGAAGAAACATAGCGTTAGACAATAGGCAAATATGCAAAATAGTAGGTATTTATACAATATGAACAGTTGGGCATTTGAAGACATCTACACTCTGTGTTAGTGGTAGACAGTGGAGAAGTGGATCATCATGCGGTGGCGGTGGTTATAGTCGTGCTGGCAGTTCGTCTTGTCACATCAAAACCGTGTGGCCAGTGAGTTTGTGTGAGGCGCTGTTCTTGCCAGCGTTTCCAGTGCGCGACAGACTGTTCGAGCGCCAGTTTCAGGTTCACCTTCTCACTTTCTCTCTCTCTTTCTGTCTCTCTATCTCTCGTTGTCAGCGGGAATAGTAAATTAATTCACTGAATATTCAAGTAAATTCATAATTAACTATATCTAAATTCTCCTTTATTTAACCTTTATTATTTATCTTTTATTTACCCATTTCCTTCCATTTTTCTTTACTCCCTATTCTACATTCTTTTCATATTTCTTCTCTATCTATTTTTTATTGTAAGTTTCAGTGTTTGTTGTCTTTTTTATTTGTCGCAATGGATGTCAGGCTGGTAAAGTCTGATTTCTAGTTTTTAAACAGAAACTCTAACATAAACTCTTATTTCTAGTTGTTTACAACTTATCTGTCAGCTGTGTTGGTTTTGCTCTGCTAAAATATCAGGCGCAATATAGCAGGTTTTCATGATTGTAGCCTATTTTTTCTGTTGTTTTGCTTTTTGGTGGAACTTTGTCATACTCAATTTTGCATTATTTTTTATATTGTCTCCTTTTTTATTTATATACTTGTTTGTTTTTCCTTATTTTTCTGTCTTTTTTATCTTTTATTTTCTATTTTTTCGTTGTTTTTTCAACTTGGTCGAGTTTGTATGCAGCTTGTGCACTCTGGCAGTTAATATGTGATTGTGCATTTGCTGTTGAATCGTGCGGGTTTTTCTCTGCTGGATTTTATTCTGCGTTTTCGGCGTATTGCAACGCATTAAAAACTAAACCAGTGGTTCTCAAAGTGGGCGGTAACGCCCGCCTGGGGGCGAACAATGAACGGCAATGAAGTTTACTCGTGGAATGCTTATTTACCATTCCATGCTGCTGAAACGGTTAAAACTGCTAAAAAAATAAATTGGTTTATTAAATTGGGTTAGAATTGTGAAATACACATGTGTGTTCATTTCCAATATTAGTCTGTGTGAGTTTGTGTGTGTATGTGTGTGTGTGTGTGCGCTGGGAATTCACCGGGGAGCCAAGGGGGCGCCAGCCTGCAAATGTTTGGGAACCACTTAACTAAATGAGAAAAAATGTATTTGTACTTTAATATATGTATATTATATGTAGCTGATATTTTTTTTGTAAAATTGATTGTTGAATTTTCGTTTATTGTTGTGCGTATTTTCTAGCAGTCACATACATTCCAGCAACGTTCAACGAATCATGAAATTTACTATGAAAAAAAAAATATTTGCGCGCCAAAAAGGTGAAGAATTTAAAAGTCAAAATTTCCAACAAATACATGCTCTTTTTTGACACGCAATGGTGTTGTGTTTGCGCTGATTCACTAGGTTGTCTGTGTTCTCGGTTCTGGCTCGTTCGGCAAGGTGTTTCACGTGGAACAACGACACAATGGCGAAACTTTTGCGCTGAAGGTGCTCTCCAAGTCTCAAGTGAGGGTCTCAAGTAACCAAATAATTCATATCACAGTAGTTTCTTTTGTTAAATTAAATTTCATGTATTCTTATACATAATCGGGGAATCATACATGTTTATCGCAATTAATTTGTGCGATTCCATGGGGTGCATGTGAAAATATGTGTGAACTGATCTGATATCAGTTTTTGATATAAATCTCGGAGATAAGTCTCTGATATCAGTTCTGATGTAAATATCTGATATAAATATCCGAGATATGTGTCTGATATCAGTTTCTCGAATCAGCCTCTGATAGATGCCGACCGGTTTCCATCATTTTCTTGATTTCATTTTAACCAACATTTGTTGTCTTTGTGAGCATTTCGCATATCTTTTATCATACCTTTATTTTGAATTTTCTTCTATCCTTCGCCCTTTCATTAATCATAATGTATCCTTAATGTGTGTTTATGTGTGCGCATGTGCGTGTGGGTATGAAAGAAAGAAGAAAGAAAGGTATAGTTGTATGGAGTATAGTGTATAGTGTATAGTTGTATAGTATGTATGGAGCACAGCTCCTGTCATACATTTATACATGTAGAAACATACACACACACACACACACACACACACACACACACACACACGCCTGGGTGAAGTTCCTTCACAATGGCAATGTTCGAGCATTGTTCCAATTCACAAGAAGGGTTCGAAAGAGGAATCATCCAACTACAGGCCTATATCACTGACCAGCGCGATATGTAAAGTGTGTGAAAAAATCATCAAGGACCAGTGGGTAAAACACCTGGAGAGGGAAAAGGTTTTGTCAAATGCACAATACGGATTTAGACAATCAAGATCATGTGTGTCGAGTCTTTTATTCTTTTACAACAAAATTATTGATGTTGTACAGGAGAGGGACAAGTGGGTGGACTGCATATACTTGGACTTGTGCAAAGCTTTCGACAAGGTCCCATTCAGGAGGCTTCTGTGGAAACTGGAGTATTGTGGAGGAATACAAGGACCACTATTGAAATGGATGGAACATTACTTGACCGATAGAAAAATGAGTACAACTGTGAGGGGAGCGGCTTCTTCGTGGAAGCGGTTGAAAAGTGGGGTGCCACAAGGCTCTGTGCTCGGACCAATAATGTTTCTCATATATATCAATGATATAACGAACGATCTGGACAGCACCGTTCACCTTTTTGCCGACGATGCCAAATTGATGAGAGTCATAACGAGTAAGAGAGACTGTGAACAATTGCAATGTGACATCGACAAGATTCAAGAATGGTGTCAAAAATGGTTAATGAGCCTCAACGAAACAAAGTGTCATGTCATGAAATTTGGCAAAAGCGGGAAAAGACCATCTGTGGACTATGCACTGGGATGCGTCACGCTGCGAGAGGTGGACAAGGAGCGAGATCTTGGTGTGATTATCCAGAATGATCTGTCACCGCAGGCGCACATTGATGACCTTTTCGCTAAGTCGTATGCACTTATTTCAAAAACGAGAGGAGTATTCAACTACATGGATGAGAATATGTTCAAAAAAATCATGATAGCTCTAATTAGGCCAAAGATCGAATACGCAGCTGTAGTTTGGTCTCCACACGAAGTGAAACATATAAAGAAAATAGAAAAGATTCAAAGACTAGCCACAAAATTGGTACCAAACTTGAAAAACATGTCTTACGAGGACAGATTGAGGAAAATTGAATTACCCAGGCTTGATGAGAGGAGAGAAAGAGGTGATTTAATTAACATATATAGATGCATAAATGACACGGTCAACACAGACGACATCGGATTAGTTTTTCAAGGAAATGTGCGTAGAGGACACTCAAAAAAACTGAGGAAAACACGTTGTCGAAAAGATGTAAAAAAGTATAGTTTCCCGTTTAGGAGCGTAGATCAGTGGAACCAATTAGACAGCAAAATAGTTGAAGCTAGAAATTTAAGTTCCTTCAAAAATATGTTAGATAAATTATGGAAAAGAGACGGGACAGCACGAGCTTAGCTCATATCCTGTAGAACAACTATGTGAGTACAACTATGTGAGTACACACACACACACACACACACACACACACACACACACACACACACACACACAAGCACACGCACACGCACACGCACACCCACATACATGCACGCATAGACATGAGCACAAATATTCACACATATGCGCTTATTTATCCGAAGTTTAGAGTAGAGTTTATAATGACACACATATCAACAATTATGCTACGAAGTATGCCAAATTCAACATCGGTAAAGTCACGCGTACCCACACATACAAGTACACACTCATGTATACAAACACACAAACACGCACACGTGCCCATGCGTTTGCCTGTACATTAATCATCACACATGAGCATACGCTCAACAGTACAGTTTAAGAGCTTGCGATATGAAGCTTGATAAGCTCATCATACGAGATACACATATGATATGCTCATCATAATCTCATGAGATTATCATAGGATAGGATATCATATCTCATGAGAATCTCATCAACATAATCATATGATATGCTCATCATAATTTCAGTATTCATACTCTGCATAAGTTCTCTGAATCTGTGCTTTACTCCTCCTGTCTTGTATCGGTCGGGTATATGTTCTTCTCTCGGCCTTGCTATGCTTGCATTTTGACACTGCATTATCAGGTGATATTCATTTCCCACTTGCAATTAATTGCACTTGGTACAATACCTCTGTTCCCTGTCTATGCCAGCATATCGACCACTGATGATACGCATTTTAGTATTACCTGCTCTGATTTTTATGACGTATATACGCTGTTGCTTGCTTAATTTAATCAAGTATTCTTCCATTTCATACTTTTTCTTACACAATCTTAAGTGTTACAAATAGAGTTCGTAGATATGCTATTGAACCAGCGGGTTATCCAAATATCCTTTATTGTTCGCTTAAAAGTTGTCATTGTTCTAACCGGATTGATGACTGTTTGTGACATCCATATACCAGCAAGACCACAATCAATGCAAATATTCCTTATGTACTGTAGCCACGGTGATATATACGTTCCAGCTTGGTACATCTGTAGCAAGCAGCTGTACATGATATAACTGAGTTTGCTCTTCTTGCCTTTTATTATCCTCATCCACTAGCTGATTGCCTTGTATTTTATGCATAATCCTACAGGGAATATGCCTGTTTCCCCGCACACAATATCATTACTGGTTTTCTCGTGCACCATGAGGACATGTTTTAGGACTTTCATCTGCAACAACTCCAACTCTCTCACAGTGCTCATTTGCCCATATTTCGCTGGCGTATGTCATCACCGGCTCGATCATGCTGTTATATATCTGCAGTTGTATATCCACAGGCAAGCCATATTTCCGAGCCGTACCTATGACACTATACATAGCCCTGGTGGCTCTCTCTTTCAGTTCAATCTGTCCCTTTCTAAATCTACCATTGTAGTTGAGAACAACACCGAGTTATTTGTACTCGTCGACTACTTGTATTTGTTCTCCTCCCAACGTGAAATTTTACCGTTCTGGCTGAACTTTTCCTCTACTAAACACCATTATTTTCGTTTTGTCCACGTTTTTGGTTAGTTTCCAGTTATCGCAATACTCACTCAGGGTATTAATTGCATGTTTCATCTTGTGTTCGTCATCGCATAGTATTACCGTATCATCGGCGTACATTAACTCCGAGAATTTCAGATTTCTGTCCAGCAATTGGTCGTCGAATCTCAGCCAGTCACAACCTCTCGCAATGAGCTGTTTGTCCAGATCTCTCACATACAACTAACAGCAACGGTGATAAGTTTTCTCCTCGTCTGATTCCCATTGAGCAAGTGAATGTGTTGGAAAATTCATCATTCAGCCTTACACAAGATTTCACGTTTTGGTACATTTAACGGATAACGTTAAGTTTTTTCCCCTTCATATTCGCCTGAGTGAATTTGTACCACAGTCCATTCCTCCAAACAGTATCAAATGGTTTCTTGTAATCTGCAAAAAGACAAAACAGTATTCGTTTTTTTCGTTTGAATAGTTCAATAAGATTTTTCATCATAAATATTTGGTCCATTGTGGAGTATCCATGCCGAAATCCTGCTTGAGACTCTTATCAATTCTAATTCTTCTAAATTTCGCATCAGCCGGTGGTTGATAATTATCAACCACCGGCTTACCGGTTTAAATATCAACCATTGATTATAATCGATGTAAAAAGTTTTCCCAGACAATTGAGTAGGGTTATACCTTGATAATTCCTCGTTTCGTCTCTTTTCCCTTGTTTTTATATATAGGCACTATCATTCCTGTGGCCCAAGATGATGGAAACACTGCTTCATCTAGAATCCTGTTAAACAGCCCCAAAGACAGTGGACGAAAAATACCCAGTGTAGTTTTTATGAACTCATTGAGCATATCCTCAATGCCTGCTGACTTATTGTTCTTCAGCTTATGTGGCAGGCCACGACTTCTGCTGCTATGCTCCCATTCAACAAAGTGTTTGAGTTATCATCTGCTTCTTCAGGACAAATATCATTGGTATCCAATTGTGTAGTTTGAGCCGATAGCCAGTTTTTGAAGTGTTCTTAGAAATTATTCAACGAAATGTTCCCTCTAACATCTGTTTTTGAATTTCGTAGTATTTTCCAGTATTCTTTTGGATAATCTTTTTTAGCTGCTCTCAGTTGTGATATAATGTTGACAGATTTGATATCCTTGATTGTTGCGACTTCTTTCTTGTAATTTTTACTCGCCAGTTTGAAATAGTCAAGGGATTCCGCCGTTTTCACTCTATTGTGTTTATTTTTCGTCAATATGATATTCCAAACACCGTGTATCATAGCCATGCATATACGCACCATTGCTCTTTTTTAATATAACTTTTATGTTGACCAGTTACGAATACCTTCCTGGCTCATTGAGGTAGTTATTTCATCAATCCTAAAGTTGGTCATATTGCTCGCTAGTCTGTTAACTGATTCCACACATACATTTTGCCTGCAAATTTCTGCCTTATTATCAACCCATTGTTCCTGTTCTGTGCTGTTCACAGGCCTCGTCCTCATACTGAGTACCAAGTTCAGAATGACTCGACGTATTAAATGTCAATGTGACAGGAACACCACAATGAATGTCCGACGTCATGGGGTCAAATTCACGTACACTGAATTCACTCACCGTTCTTATCATATCCCAACTTCCAATAATATAATCTACAGTAGGTGAAAACATAGTAGTAGCTTGACGTATGCCTTGATCATCACTCATCCTTCCATTAAATATGATCAATCTGTAATTTTTACAAACTTCAATAGGTTTTTTACCGTAGCAGTTCCTATCAGCACCTTTGTCTTGATTGAATCTTTCATCTCGGAAACCATAATATCTTAATACCTCTTTGAGATCCACTTGTGTATCATCACCAGAGCTGACATCATCAATATCATTCATAATACCATAATACCAACTTCAACATTAACTCCTGTTTTTCCAATCACATCCAATGTTTTTTCCCATTAGTTCTTCTGTGGTCTCTCTCTTGCGTCCTCTTCTATACCTGAGATTCCGAATGTTGTCCATTTTGTGTGTCTGTTCCTGTCTGTCAAGTTCATACCTGTTGATGAGACGTAGTCTTTTTATCCCATGGCATTTATCATTTATTTTTGGTAGCAGCTCATTCACAGCACTGGTCACTGCTTGTGTGACCGCCACCGTGATGATGCTCGTTATGCTCGGGATCAACAGTGTGACGACGTCCTTTGCTGTTTTTGTCACCCCTTTTGTTTTTCCGGCTTGAATTGCGGTAATCTTTATCTCGGGTTGTTTCCGTATTGTTTCTTCCATTCCATGTGAGTTCCAATCGTTTCCAGTTGGCATGCCGATATCACAATTTCAGGCGCACTCAAGTCAGAATACATACACACGCAAACACACACGTACACGCACACACAAACACAAACAACACACGACCTTGACACCACTTGATCACTCACAATTCACAAGTTTTCACAATGGAGCTGGCACGTCCTCTCACAACCAAACCGCAACCGCATGTGTATGTATATGTGCGTGTTTTCTTATATTTATGGTTATGTGTGTGTGTGTGTGTGTGTGTGTGTGTGTGTGTGTGTGTGTGTGTGTGTAGGTGGTGAGAGAGTGCGCGGTTGGTCAGGTGAAGGACGAGGTTGGTATTCAGGCAGCATGTGGCCATCATCGCTTCATTGTCGGCTGTCGCCAACGATGGCAAACTCGAAAACAACTGTTTGTCTGTGAGTTTATGTATCTATGTGTGTGTGTGTGTGTGAGAGAGATATATAGAGTGTGTGTGACTGTGTATGTATATATATATATATATGTGTATATATATGTGTGTGTGTGTGTGTTTGTGTTGTATATTACATATATATTTTTCCACCAGATATTACACAGATACACACAGGTACACATAATCTAACCTGATGTATATATGTATGTTTTATATTACACAGATCACTGTAGCTATAATTCTACACAAAGTATTACACTCAAATGCAGGCACAACACTTACTACACAAATACACACCAATTTCCCGTTTTCTCACATTTATTCCTAAACTGTACATTTTTCTAGCCGAAATACAATTCGCTTACCCAAGCATACTAAAACTTGTATGCGTGTCCGTGTGTGTGTGTGTGTGTGTGTGTGTGTGTGTGTGTGTGTGTGTGTGTGTGTGTGTTGGTACAGTGGAGGAGTATGTGTGTGGTGGTGACATGCACTCACTATGGCTGAAACACTCGGGCGGTCTGTGCGAATCTCTCGTGAAAATATTTGTGGCTCAACTGATTGTGGCGCTCGGTGAGTCTGTTGCAACTCTGCTCACTATGCTCACTGTTTATTTTGTTCGCTGCTCACTATGCTCACTGTTTATTTTGTTCGCTTCTCACTATGCTCACTGTTTATTTTGCTCGCTACTCATTATGCTCACTGTTTATTTCGCTCGCTACTCATTATGCTGACTGCTCGTTCTGTGTTATGCTCAGCTCACTGCTCTGCTCTGATTCTGCTCACTGCTCTGTTTTATGCTCACTGCTCACACTCATTGATAATTTTGCTCACTACTCATTCTGCTCGCTGCTCATTCTGTTTTATACTCATTGCTCATTTTATTTTATGCTCATTATTCATTGTGTTGCTTGCTCACTGATCATGTTGGTTATACTCACTGCTCATTATGTTTTTGTGCTCACTGCTCACTCGGTTTATGCTCACTGCTCATCACGCTGATCGCTCATTCTGTTTTATCATCACTGCTCATTTTTCTCGCTGCGCTGTTTTATGCTCACTGCTCATGCTGCTCACGGCTCATGCTGCTCACTGCTGACTCCGTTTCATGCTCACACCTCGCTACTCATTCTGCTCATATAGTTGTGCTCACATGCCTCATTGAGCTCATTCATTTGTGTATTGCTCACTTTTATGCTACCATTACTCATGGCTCAATATACTCACTGTGTTTTCATTTCACTGTTATCCCAATGTGTGTGTGTATTTGTGTGTGTGTGTGTGTTTAATATACTACATGTTTATTGCATACACGCCTTGCATATTGTCACACCTTCGGGTCTAAACGACGCTGAGTAAAGGACTATTGTGACCAAAAGCCGAACACATTTTGCTCACAAAATGGTATATATACATGTGTGTGTGTGTCAGTATCTGTATGTTTGTGTATTTTTGTGGGTGTGTATGTGTGTATCTGTATTTGCATGTTTGTGTGTATATGTATGTTTGTGTTTGTGTGTGTATGTGATGGCAGATTTTCTACACAACGCCGGCGTGATATATCGCGACTTGAAGTTGGAGAACGTTCTGCTGGATGCCAACATGAACGTTCAACTGACTGACTTTGGTCTGGCCAAGTGGCTGCGACGTGGCTCCCGCACCAACACCGTCTGTGGCACCGTGTCATACATGGGTACTGACACATTGACACACTGACACACATTGACATACTGACATACTGACATATTGATACATTGATACACTGACACACATTGACATACTGACATATTGATACATTGTTACACTGACATATTGACATAGTCACATATTGACACATTGATACACTAACGTACTGATATATTGACACCTTGACACAATGAAATATTGACACACTGACACGTTGATACACTTATATATTGACACATTGATACACTGACACATTGACACACTGACACTTTGACACAATACCACATTGATACACTGACACATTGACACATTGACACATTGACACATTGACACTGCATCACGAAGCATAACATTGGCATTACGTACGCGTATTTGTTTGTTGTGTCAAAGAGTTGTGTTTGTCTAGTTAAAGTCAGGTAAATCGCCTACATTGTACATCTCAGGTCCAATTTCACATTCATGTTTTTCAGTACACTAGACTCAAGCATTCAAACACACACACACACACACACACACACATACACACACACACACACATACACATACACACACACACATACACACATACATACATACATACACACACACACACACATAGTGAAGCAACTATCTCATGTATATGTCTCGTGCAGGGGTTCTTAATCTTTTGATGGTTCCATACCCCAAAGGCATTATTGAATATGCTCCCATACCCCCTTTACTTGACTGTTCAAATAATTATCACCAATCTTATTATTTGTCTGTATGTCTTCCAGCTGCAAGAGTATTTCAACCGCTTGAATTTACTGTAATAACATACATACCATAATCATTGATAATTTCACAATTCATATGGCACTACCCTATTTGCGCATCGTTCCAAAGTGCGCTAAGCAAAATCGAGGCTGAGCTAACAGGCGCGTTCCGTTCATAGCGATACTGGCGCTCTCTAACGGCGGAAAGTGTAACTCACCTAACCTAACCTTATCAACCCAAACTATCCTAAACTAACCAGCGTAACCTAACCAACCTAACCTAACCTAACAACGAAAAGGCATTTGTCAAAAATAACACTAGAACAGTGCCTTGATTAGCTTTGATGAATATAACCTTCAAAAAGTAATATTGCAATAATTTATGTTACTTAGGTATAATAACTAGGGCTGTCAAAAAAGTAACCTAAAAATCAGAAAAAAGTAACTTTATTTTCGAGAAAAAGTAACCTTAAAATAACCTGAGTTTTAATGTTATTATTACTTTTGCATCGTTTTATCACATGTTTATCACGCCTTTGCTGATTAGTGCGCTATAGGAAATACACGGTTTGTTTGTGAACCTAAAAAGTAACCTAATAGCAAATATAAAAGTAACCTAAAATAACTTAACCTTCGTAAACTTAACCTCCTTCAAAAAAGGGCAATTTTTTTGCAGTTATGAAGGAAGAAAATACACCAGTCCTTTTTTTATCCTCTTTCCGAGTTGTTACTATTTTCCATCCTTTCTCCGATCTGGTACCATTCTTACAACAAACCACCAAAAAGTGACTCAATATTATTTGGCTAACATCGTAAAATAGAGCATAACCATCAAAATGAAATTTAAAGTGGAAAGCTAATATAAAAGTGAAATACACTAATTGCAAATGTAAATATTTCTAGGAATGGTCGCAATAATGTTCTTTATATTGTTTCAATATAACTTTATATCAAATAGCACGTGCTACAGTTTGTATATTAGTGTGAGCGTAAACACTGCATGTGTGAATGCCCCCCGTCCTCCCATATGTAGCACCCTGTGCACACAGTCTTATGAATGCCACACGTGGGAAAATGGCGCTATCTCACTCCCTGAGAATCACGTGCTAATTCCTGTTCAAGTAAATGCGTACTGCCAAGTGCTACAGTGCGGTATCTAGTATAGAGAGATCACATATCGTACTATACCACGCTCCAAACATCTCACGACACCCTCCGGTTCGTGGACATTTCCTAAAATGGAATTACACTATCCTGCGTACCCAAAAACGTATAAATATCGAGTAGCACGGATATTAAGGTGAATATCAATTGCTAAATCCTAACAGCAGAAATGTTGACATTTCTTGATCTTCAGACCTGATATTCCATCTCTTTTCCTATTTTTTCCTTATTTATACCGTTTTGTGCCGCTTATCTGCAAAAAGTCACCAAACTTCGTGGTAAACTGACCTAATAACAAGAAAAATAACAAAAGGTAACCTGACGATAAAAAAGTAACCTAAAAGCTGAAAAAGTAACCTAACGATGAAAAAGTAACTTTTGGTAACCAAATAACTTTTTAAATAATTATCGTACACAACTTTTTCATGCAGTTTTAGGCATCTTATGAAAAAGTGACCCTTAGGTGAAAAGGTAACTTTATTAACTTTTGACAGCCCTAATAATAACTCTTATTGTTTTCTCGGCGAGACAAAATCGAAATAAATAGAAATAATTCAAAAATATTAAAAATTGCACACTAGAAGAATCTTAATCATCTTTGAAAAGTTGTTCTTTGTCGGAATGTAATTTTTGAATTAGTACATTGGAGAACATCGGAATCCCAGTACATAAAATCGAGCTAAAGCAGCATATTTCTAATTCGAAGTGAAACAATGAATGTCTAAGGTTTTATTAACACTCCAATTAAATCAATAAACATATATTTCTATTTTCCAGACCATCTAAAACACGCCAAAGAGCCTTATAAATCATGTTAAGAAAATGGCTCGAACGATCATCTCAAAAGGACAAGAACAATCTAAGCTACTTTACGCCTTGAAATTCACTAAATTCTAAGCAACGCGTAGAGAAATTGAAGCGTTGCACTCATTGTCTGCAATGACGGCTCACAAATTTCTTGCCGAACTGAGCGGAGCCCCATCCCTCTCGGCGCGCCTGGGCTAATCCGGTGGGCGGAGCCTATTTAGCATACGTTGACTTCACGGTTTAGCACGAAACTGTGGGTCCCATTCATATAGTATTAATAATTTGTGCTAGTACCCAGAAATCGAGTCCCATACCTCCGGCTTTGGTTGCCATACCCCCAAGTGGTATGAATGCCCCCGGTTAAGCACCCTAGTCTGTTATTTATCATGGTTGATTGCATATGCATCATGGCTGATAAGTTTTTTTCTGGCCTCTGTTGAAATGCTCGTCGTTCTATTATGTCGTATAGTGAATTCGTAGTTCTATAGTCTTGGCTCACAAAATGTATGCAGGCTGATTGGAAAGTTACGCCCGGTTTTCAGTGTCATATCAAGTGCTTATATGTCGAATGTCAAAGTGAAAGAAGTATTAAATTAAGCATACAAATGTAGTAAACGAGAACAAGTGAAAAAAGGAATGTTTATTGCACAAAATCCAGTCTGATCCACACCAATACTCAAATTGCCAACCATCGACAGCCAAGCACAGCCTCAAACGACCAATCACCCAGCGACACATTGTTTCACAAGGATTTCACATCGATTGTCCTAATATCCTCAATACTTCTCTTATTTCCCCGTATACACTGACCTTCATAGCGCTTCACAGAAAGATGTTACACGGGCTAGGTTAGGCGGATATTGGCGGATCTTCCGCCGAAGTTGGTGTGGAGCAGATTAGATGTTGTGCAAGAAATATTCCTTTCTTTGCTTGTTTTTGTTCAGTAAATTGTTTATCCTAAATACCAGTCTTTTACTTTTAGAAATCCGACATTCCTAATCGTCCTGTATTTGTCGTTTTCGATTTATTGTGAATATTTTGTTGATTTTTGGCATTCCACGTTTGGCGAATGCATCGTGTTTGTTTTGTTTGTTTTGTTTGCAGCTCCTGAAGTGCTGGACCTGCAGCCATACACACACGCAGCAGACTGGTGGTGCCTGGGAGTGTTGACTCACTGTCTTCTCACGGGCCAGGTGAGACTGAGCTTGTGTCAGTGTCAGTATTGTCAGTGTCAGTATTGCCAGCACAGCCGATGCTACCTTTTATACACCCCCGAAGGCAATAATTGGATCCCCCATAATAAATAAAACACCATTATAATAGAGGTTCGGCTTTGGGAAAATGCAGTTACAAGCGGCCCCTTGGTCTCCTGGGGACTTACGCTACTTTTATGCGCTAGTGTATGATAAATTTCCATTTCATGCATGAGACAATAGGGGGCTGTCAACACTCGCCGACACAACGCTGAATGCTGTGCAAACTGGGACATCCTAGAACAGTGGTTCTTAAACTATTATCTCTGATTCCCCACTTCTTAATTACCTAGCTCTTCATTTTCCACAGCACAGCGCTGATAAATTCAATAAATTCAGTTGGTACATGAAATAAAATGTCAAGAGGTCATTAGAAACAGAAATATACGAATTTGAATTGATAAAAACACACATAGTTGTCCTGTTCTGTCCGACCTTTAGCTTCCCACTTGGCAACTCTTCCATTCCCCACAGGTTCCCACTTGGCAACTCTTTCATTCCCACTTGAGTTGGTAATTTCCCACTTATTTCACTCACCGCTGATCTAAATAACAGTTGCACTAGTGTTGATCCATGTTTGTCAAGAGGTGTGTCTGAGTGTATATATATATGGGTGTGTCTGAGTGTGTTTATATGTAGGTATTCGTATGAAAAAATAATATGATAAAATCACAAGTATGTCTTATGGATTATTATCATTATTTTGAGCATATAATTCGTGGTATCTGTATGCTTTATTTATATTTCTAGTTCCTGGTTTAATATATATTCCTCTGTATATTTGTATTTACGCGTTCTATATGAATTGCCTACAATATATCAACGTTTGTATTTGTGTGTGTGTGTGTGTATGTGTTCCATATTTATGTGTGCCTATTAATACGCGTATATGTGTGAGTGTATGTAAGTGGTATTATCATGCGCATGCGAGACTCAATGTGGGAGTTGCCCTATATAAATGTTTTAATAAATGAAAACATGTATGTGTTTGTGTGCGTATATGTGTATGTGCGTGTGTGTGTGTGTGTGTGCTTGTGTGAAACAAAGAAAGAAACACGTATTGGCGCTCAGACTGTTAGTATGGAGCTCTGCTCCAATCCACAATACATCACAATAAACAATAGGCATCGCAAATATATACGTGTGTGTGTATGTGTGTGTTTGCTTGTGTGTATGCTTGTCAGTTTCCGTTCGACAACCAGATGTCGCCACTTGTCGCCCAAGCTGCGGTTAGCGCCGTATCAGAAGACCAAGAAAGTTCTGCCAACCACAAAAATAAAAATAATAATAATAATAACACTAGCGTTGGCGCTGGAGACGATGGCGGCGCGCCTCAGCTGTGTCGACATTTGCGACGCATGTCGGTGTCCAGTGCCGCGCCGCTTTTGTCTCACGTGTCGGCGGCCGGGCGCAAGTTGGTCGCAGGCCTGTTGACTGCTGACGCTCAGACTCGGCTTAATACGCGGCTCAAACTGCAGCGCCAGCCATGGTTTTTGTCGGTCAATCTGGACCATGTGGCGGCCGGCGCTCATGTCAGTGTCGACCTTTCATTTTTCTATTTATTTGTCTATTTATTTGTCTATTTATTTGTCTATTTATTTATCTTTTTAGTTGTCTATTTATCTATCTATTTATTTGTCTATTTATTTTTCTATTTATCTATCTATTTATTTGTCTATTTATTTTTCTATTTATTTTTCTATTTATTTTTCTATTTATTTTTCTATTTATCTATCTATTTATTTTTCTATTTATTTTTCTATTTATTTTTCTATTTATTTTTCTATTTATTTATCTTTTTAGTTGTCTATTTATTTTTCTATTTATTTATCAGCATGTATTTTGCCACAAGACACACACAATACAAACATCAACACCATATATGCACATAAGGCATGGAACTCGAAGCCCTTGGGCTTGTTCTCAGTCCCCACGGTCGTACAATATACACTCTACAAGATTTTAGGCACAGATTGTTCTGAAAACCCGATAACAGTTTATTGATGAACATTGAATACAAAGCAACATCGCAGTAGAATACAAACAAATCATCGCTAAAAGAGATATGCGATCACCACTCAACAGTTTCGTAACAACTTTTTCATTCAACATATCTCACACTGACTAAATCGTGATTTACTGCCTACACTCCTTTTTCAATGACGCCATGAGCTGTTTTTGAATGACTTCCTGTTTATTCAATCCTTTAGATTTTTGTCAATTTCATTCCAGAGTTTAACTCCAGCAATACTCAAACTGAACTGTATTACGTGTGAGAGGAAATTTATACGGATTTCTTGGGTTAATATGAAACAGTTGTGCAATTTTGCAAATACAACATACACAGTACACATGTCTGTCTGTCTGTCTGTTTATTTATTTATCTATTATGTTATATATTTATTTATTTATTTATCTCATTGATTGCTTTATGCATTCAATTATTGATTGATTTATTTATTTAGATATTAATTCATTTATCTATTCATTGATTAATATATCCATTTATTGGTTTATCTATTTATTTATCAATGTGTCTATTGATTGATTTAAACATACACATTGTATTTGCATGCAACTCATTGTTAGGTCAAGTTATTGATACATGCATTTATTAATTAATTCTCTCATTGATCCATTGATATTTCTCCCAAATTATTTCAGTCGACTCTTCTCATTTTGTGTTCACATCTGTACGTGTATGTATGTGTGTGAGCGTGTGTATGTGCGTTATATAGACAGATGTGTATGTAGTGTGTGTATGAGCGTTATATAGACAGTTGTGTATGTAGTGTGTGTATGAGCGTTATATAGACAGTTGTGTATGTAGTGTGTGTATGAGCGTTATATAGACAGTTGTGCGTATGTAGTGTGTGTATGAGCGTTATATAGATAGATGTGTATGTAGCGTGTGTATGAGTGTTATATAGACATATGTGTATGTAGTGTGTGTATGAGCGTTATATAGACAGATGTGTATGTAGTGTGTGTATGAGCGTTATATAGACAGTTGTGTGTATGTAGTGTGTGTATGAGCGTTATATAGACAGTTGTGTATGTAGTGTGTGTATGAGTGTTATATAGACAGTTGTGTATGTAGTGTGTGTATGAGCGTTATATAGACAGTTGTGTATGTAGTGTGTGTATGAGTGTTATATAGACAGTTGTGTATGTAGTGTGTGTATGAGCGTTATATAGACAGTTGTGCGTATGTAGTGTGTGTATGAGCGTTATATAGATAGATGTGTATGTAGCGTGTGTATGAGTGTTATATAGACAGATGTGTATGTAGTGTGTGTATGAGCGTTATATAGACAGTTGTGTATGTAGTGTGTGTATGAGCGTTATATAGACAGTTGTGTATGTAGTGTGTGTATGAGCGTTATATAGACAGATTTGTATGTAGTGTGTGTATGAGCGTTATATAGACAATTGTGTATGTAGTGTGTGTATGAGTGTTATATAGACAGTTGTGTATGTAGTGTGTGTATGAGTGTTATATAGACAGATGTGTGTATGTAGTGTGCACAGCGTAATTCACACCAACACGTTATTTCACTTGTTCTGGCAGACTTGTGCTCGCACCGTGTACCAGCACCAATATCCACCGGACTCACACACTTCTCACCGATCCCACTCTTCCGTCCAGTCCGACACCATCTGTCCATCATCACATGCGGTCGTATCCGACGAGGACTTCATCGATTTCGACGCTGGCGTCGACGAGAGCGGCGATAACCACCAGCTACTCGAGGAATTTCCGCGTTTATCTCCGCTGCCAACAACATTGGCCTCCGCTGGCGAGGGCTGTCAGCGGCCAAGCGCTTCTCACAGCTTTCTAGCCAGCAGCACGCCGATGCGAGCGACCCCTGGCGGTCAGCGGGCCAACTACAACGATAACTGTTCAGCGCCAGTTGAGCAGGAATCGCAGGCCGCTTCTCCGCAGCCACGACAGACAGAGACATCTAGCGGCGATATTCTCGAACTGTGTTTGCCGCACGTCGCAAACGCCGCATTTTCTGTTGATACGCCAGAATTCGTGCACAATGAGGAGGATGATAACATGACAGCAGCCAAGTTGACCGCCTCGGAGCCAGCCGAACACCAACTGAACACCAACTGTCGATTGTCACCGGCTTTATATATCCCAGCAAACACTGGCGCCACCTGTGCGGATGCTGGGGCAACTACAGCCGGTGAATGGCCGGCTATCGTGCAGGCTCTGTCCAACATGTCTTCCACTGGAAGAAGCTCGCCTATTATTTAACACACAGTGGTTCTCAACCCGCCTCTCACTGCATCGACAAGCTATTTTAGCTGAAAATCGCTAAGCGCTAATGGAAAATAATTATTTCGCCACGAAAATGCATTATAATTAGATAATGTAAATTAAATGTATTTATAATGGCAAATTTTAATCCTGAATTGATCGAATCAGACTATGATTATACAAATTAAATTACTTAAAGCACAAACAATTATATATAAAGACATTTCGTGTATTTAACAGGCTTGGATGCTGGATTTGTGCTACATTTTGTGGTCGACGCAGAAAAAACAATAGTTTGAGAACCACTGACTTAATGCATGAATTTTCAGTGCTCAATTGCAGAACAGTGTTTGGAAAATTGTTCGTATGCATTCACAAGCTTACATATACACATACACATATACACACACATATACATACACGTACATACACATACAGGTACAGTCTAGTATGCAGTGATAAGCTAGGTTTCACTGTTATGTTATACGTGCTATTCTGCCAGCTATTCTGAATGATGAACAGTAACATTATGCAACGAGGAGATATGTCAATATGTGTATATGCGTGTACATATGTTTACGTGTGTGTGTGTGTTCATGTATGTCGATTTGTATGTGTGTTTGTGCCAGTGTGTGTGTGTATGTGTAGGCAGGTGTGTACATGCGTGTGTGACTACATGTGCCAATCTGGGTGTGTGCCTATATGTGCCAATTTGTTTGTGTGTGTGTGTGTGTGTGTGACAGTGTATGTATGCTGTTATATCGTTGTATAACACCTGTTGGTAGTTTCTGATATTTTTTATTGTTGAGAAATGCCGTAATCAACATACACACGCATACCTAACTTACGCACAAACACACACACTCATACAGCATGTATGTCTACATAAATATTATACTGTACTATTGTTTTTATTATTTGTGTTATCTCATGATGAAATCTCCCAATTAAAGTCTAGGTTAGGTTAGGCTGATTTTGTGTATGTCTGTATGTATGCATGAGTATGTTTGTGTGTGTGTGTGTGTGTGTTTGTGTATATTTCCCGGGTTATTAACGAGGTATTGACTAATTCGAGGTATTCGTGTGAATGAATGTCACTTGTGACGTCGGCTTTCATTTATGTTTCTTGTTTTGAACTACAGTCTGTGTTTGTGTCTGTGTGTGTGTGTTTATTTGTGTATGTTTGATGAATAGGTGAGATTTGTACGTACGTACGTACAAGCCGTTTGAATATAGAACCTACACACACACACGCACACACACATACACACACATGCAGAAATGCATACAGACACACAAACACACACATTTCTGTATATGTGTTTGGTTTTTGTTTATGCTTGTTATTTCAATATGATTATTTTATTTGATGCTACTGAAGTGTTCACACGATGCGATGTTAGCGCTATTTCACTATAGATTTGTAATATTAACTTGTAATATTTTTGTTCTTGCTAATTGTGCAAAAGTTGCGTGTGTTTTTTCTTACTGTGCCTCAAGAATATGTATATAGTTGAATGCGGTTATAATTTTGCCACAAAATATGGTACCATTGCCTTTTTGTGCTTGTGCAATATTCTGTGGTGCTTTTGTTGAGCACTACTTGCCCAAGATGTTTAGAAAATCTATTTGTTTTGTATCGCCTCAAGCACTTTTTATATTTGATTAATTTAGTGTTACGCTTGTGATCTCATGGTATTGTTGTTTTTTGGAATAGCGCAATGATTCAGTCGTGTGTAGCCAATACTGAGTGTTTAAAATAATCTGTACTTGCATTTTATGTTGATTCTTATTGTAACCCTGTATGTTAATGTATAGAAACATTTTTGTACAGATCGCTCATATTTCTAGCATTCGTAGTTCCTACATATCTTCCCGTGTTCTCTATTTATCTGTTGTGCTAACGTTTTAATGTTTGTAATAATTTTTAAATATCGTGTTTGTGAATTGATGTAATGTTTTTATCGCCTCATCCGCTGATCAAATCTTATAGCGTTGTTTGATACGGCGAATTCATGCCGTATCTGTGAGTTTTGCATGTGTTAACAATGGTATATCTGCCCAACAGAATAGACGCTGATTTGCTTATTTTTTTATTAATATTAAAGACATATGAGTGAAATAATGCAGAGTTCGAAGGAGTATCAACTGAGTCTGAGATCTGTCAAATTCAGGCGGGCATTCCATAGCTGCAAATCGAATTAATGCATATACACGGGCATTGTTGTCATGCAATTTGTAGCCGCTTTTCCCATTTTATAAATCTTGAAAGCTAGTCCAGTAGCATGGGGAGAGTGTTCACTCACTATAACCAGCCTGCAGTGGCCCCATGTACTGGAAGCCACTAAGAGGTGTGAATTTCTAGACAAAGACTTTAGTCAGGAAGACGAGAGCTGATGTATGAGGTCTGGCTCACCACAGGGCGACACCTATTAACAACGTATTTTGTTCCGACTGTATTTGTACAAGCACAGACACAACAGGACGACCAGGACACATGCAGAAACAATCACTCACTCGCACACGCATGATACAACAACACATACACAATAACACGCGCAAACATGACACACAGACATTCAAACTGGTGTACACAGCTGATACGACAGCGGTGGCGCGAGACAAGATTTCTGGCGCCCAACAGAATAATGAAATACAATAAAATACAAATGTAAAATTAAAACGATGAAAGGAAGTGGATATACACGAACATGAAACAGATTAAGTGAAATTATATAATAAATAAATGAAACCAAAACGGCAAAAATGTACAAGCAATCGCAATTATACATTGATAAATATATAACACTTAAAATTTAGACTATGCCAAACCATGTACTTTAATTCTTTCATTTTTTTTTAATACTTTAATACTTTTACAAATCTTTTAACACTTTAATTTATTTTTTGCGCGATAATCCTGGGTTGGCGCCTCTGCACAACATTTTATATTTCATTTGACCCGAATGAAAAAAAAAATTAATTCTTTATTAAACAAATTCAAAAACTCTCTTGAAGTAAATAAGAAATGTACGTGAATGTTTTCAAACTGGTTTGTTCATTTACAACTAAGCTTGGTTGAGCTATATATTTTTGCAAACCTTATAGAGACAAGACGAAATGTACGCAGTAGCAACAATATTCAACACCCAACAACAGTAACACGTGTTATTCTGCGTCCAAGATGCTTTCTCAGAATTGGAAAGAGTTAGAGGCTAATTTATCAGAACCGGTGGTTAAAGTCATTCGTGATGATTTCAAGTTTTCGTGTATGACACCAGTTCAAGCGGCGTGCATCCCACAGTTTGTGAGTCACAAGGATGTAGCCGTGGAAGCTGTTACTGGCAGCGGTAAGACTATTGCCTTTCTTGTGCCAATCATGGAAATTCTTCTTGCGAAATGTGAAAACATTTCCAGCGGGCGTGTGTACGCCCTGATTATATCGCCCACTCGTGAATTGACCATTCAAATTCATAGTGAACTGCAGCGTTTTCTGGTTGAGCTTAACCAATTTAGTGGTCAGTGTTTTATCGGAGGAACTAGTATGGACTCTGATACGGCCAAAATACTAGCGGGAAATATAAATATTCTCGTGGCCACTCCGGGGCGGTTTCACGATTTACTTACTCGAAAAGAAACTTCCAAGTGTCTCCAGTCTGCACTGAAACATTTAGAGGTTCTAGTGTTGGATGAAGCCGACAGATTGCTGGCTCTTGGTTTTGAGAAGACAATTTCAGAAATAATTTTGCACTGTCCAAAGCAACGGAGGACGGGGCTTTTTTCAGCCACTCAAACAGCTGATGTGAAGACGCTGATACGTGCTGGTCTGCGCAATCCGGTGTCAATTGTTGTTAAAGAGAAGCACAACTCACAACGCACTCCACAGAATCTTCATAACTATTTCATGGAGTGTAATGCGGTCGATAAACCCAGTTTATTGGCGAGTTTATTGCAAGAGCAAATTTCACTCGGCAATAAAGTTATGGTGTTCTTCTCCACGTGCGCCATGGTGGAGTATTTTTCTCTTGTTTTCAGCGATATTATTGGCGATCAGATTGTGCTCAGTATTCACGGCAAGATGAGAAAGAAGAGAGCGGCGATTTTCAAACGCTTCCGAGAACAGAATGGATGTGTGCTGTTGTGTACGGACGTTATGGCCCGTGGCATTGATGTTGCCGACGTTCACTTGGTGGTTCAGTACGACCCTCCGTCATCAGCCGAGTCTTTTGTGCACCGTTGTGGACGCACGGCCAGAATCGGCAACGAGGGTCAGGCGTTGATTCTCCTGCTGCCAAACGAGCTGGAGTATGTCGATTTTCTTAAGCTCAATCAGAGAGTTCGTTTGGAACAAAAGGTTTCACCTCAAGTGGCCTGCATCTCAGACAAGTTCAGGCAGCTGCAACTTGAAGACCGCGCGAACATGATAGCCGCCAGCAGGGCATTTGTCTCTTTTGTGCAGTCGTACGCCAAGCATGAGTGCCGTTTGATTTTTCAACTGAAAGATCTTAATTTGGGCGGTTTGGCTCAGGGCTTAGGTCTGCTGCAATTGCCCAAGATGCCCGAGCTTAGGAACCGCTCAACAGATGACTTTATTCCAGCCGATGTTGACCTCAACGATGTGGCGTTTGTCAGCAAAAGCAAGGAGGCTGCTCGACAGGCTAAGCTGCGGGACTTCAAGAGCACTGGTGTCTGGCCAGGCTTGAAGCCGCCCAAGTCGAAACCATGGAGCGAGGCCAAGAAGAAACGCGAAGGAAAAAGCGCCAAAAAGAAGCGACGAGCTTTGAGCAGAGAGCAAAACATGGATAAAAGGAAAATTGCCGATGCCGAATGGGATGATATTGCAGAAGATGCGAGACTATTGAAAAAATTGAAGAAAGGAAAATTGAGCAAATCCAAATTTGACAAGTCAATTGGTATTGATTAGATCGAAAATACCATATTTGTGAATTGTTTTGCATTGTGATATTTGCTTTCATCTGTTGCGTCATCGCTTTATTCTTGTGAATCGAAATCATTTGACAGCTGTTGTTGTTCTTGTTGGTGGTTACTGCTTATAGCACAGTTTAGGCTCAGATGCAAGTGACACACAATACAACTCTTCTGTTACACTATATATCCCCCATTTATGCATTTTACCCATGTCGCCTTAACCTAAAGTTATAAAAAGAACTTAAATTAGAGGGAATATCTAAAGCAGTAATACGATAACAACGAACATAACAACAACGTATATTTATAGCGCATATAAATAACACACACGCGAGCCAAGCAAAAAAATGAGACACGATAATGATATATACAGAGAATATTTATGCCATAAATATTAGTTGAGGTGAAGATATAATGGTATTGAGACCATAGTGCAAAAAAGGAACTTACACAGAACAAATCGCTTTTTTTGAATTTTTACGGGGAAAGAAATCGCAGAAAGAGTGATGTATTGTCATTGTAGACCAGTGGGGGACCATTGTAACCTGTGCGGAATTCCCCACTGGTGGGGAATGGAAGAGTTACCAAGTGGGAAGCTAAAGGTCGGACAGAACAGGACAAATGTGTGTTTTTATCAATTTAAATTCGTTTAATTTTGTTTCTTGTGACGTCTTGCCATTAATTTTGATGTAACAACTGAATTTATTGAATTTATCAGCGCTGTTGTGGAAAATGAAGAGATGGCTCATTAAGAAGTGGGGAATCGGAGAGAAATGGTTAAGAACTGTGGCGGTTAGGTAGCCATGGAACAGGACAAGTTCACAATGTGAGTTTTTTTGGACCGCTGCTTTTTTGGACAAAAGAGGACGAATGGAAGGACCGACATAGGTTTCGTCCACAGTTTGAAAGTGCCACACAATTCTGCCGCGCTCACACTCTTTCTACGCGTGCCACAGTGGCCGCGTTCAAGTGGCGTGGCTGATGCGTGCGTGATGAGTCATGGTCGTTTTTGTCCACACTCGGTGGTTTCCAAACTTGGTGTATGTGGTCGAATTGTCCACACTCGTGATACGGCTCAGGCGGTGCTGTTTTTGACTGATTCCAGTGTTGAGAAGAAAATTGAGATTGAGTTGACTAAATTTGTGATTCCGCTAGTAGAGAAAACATGATATCTTATATATTACTGATGATCAATTTATCAATGTGTCGTTGCGGACGAACTTGTTAAAAACTATTCTGTAAATTATTTTGCAATTAATTGTATGAAGGTAACAACATTAATAGCGACGGTATAACAAGCGCGAAAAGCCGAAAACGTTAGAAGACAGAGTGAAAATAATATAGCAGAAATCAGTGAGAGAGAGAAGTAGAAGATAGAGTATCAAGTTCGGAGATATGAATGGTGATACACAATCAAAAATCAGCAATACTGCTGAGAAAGTATTATGTCTGCAACAGAAAACTGTGAATAAACAATATACTCTATAAGAAGTGAACTCATTGAGATTGAATCCAAAAGAAGACAGGATGAAGCTTGGAAAGATGAGTTACGAAGATGTTCAATAACAACAAGCAAAAACAAATTCAAATTCATAAACAAAATCAAAAAAAAAATTCAAAAACAAATTAAAAAACATCGCAATAGTGATCGCTATCGCTAAAAGTGATGATCTTAGGAGGTGGAATCACGGGCTGATTATTTCTCTTGAATTTACTATTCTACATTACTTATTTACTAGTCATAATATAATCAGCTGAACCGGATAAATAGATGTAGTGAATCTATAAATATGCATACATTTCAATTAAGTTCTTTTTAAGAACTGTTTTGCTTTTTAATTTATTTAAATTACTATTTCCTCAATTTATTACATATATAAATTCTTGAAACACGTCGAGTAAATGTACCTTTGTTTAATTGAAGAACAAAAATAAACAGAACAGAATTACAAATTTCATTTTAAAAACAAACAATGCGGCTTAAAACATTAATTCAATTATAAAAATAGGAAAATTGCATATTATAATGTTCTGGAACGTTCTAAAATCCAAAATTCTGCAATTCGATTCATCAATTTCCTGTCATGATAAAGGTCTTGTGCAATCTGGTCTAATTAATTGTCTACTTAAGACTATTTTGTCTAAAGTGTTGATTATTAGGCCAAGTCGAAGCCTACTGAAGCCTGTCACGTGCTGTTCTCGGCTAATTCGATTGCATGCTTGGCGTTTTTGTTGGAGCACGTGAGACAATCATCCAGAGTTCTCTGTTCAATTTCTGAACTCCGCTCGGTAGGTCGTTTGCTTTTTGTATTGTTTATAGGCTCATTGTCTGCATATCTGATTCATTTACTGAAGCAGTTTTTAATAATTATTCAGACGCTTAGAAGCTTATTTTCATAGGTTGATATATTTGCTCTTTTTCACATGCGATATATAGTTGGGTTGTTTAGGTCAATCGGTAGACTAGCACGTGGCTTTTTGTGGATGTTATCGGTGCGGTATCCATGCATATCCGTTATATATAAGGTATATCGTGTTTAGTGCTCAATTATTGTTCTAGTAGTCTATATATTGGTCATTGTTTTATGTTATATATATTTTGGTGGTATACTTTGTGATATATCGGGAATACCTTGTCTTTGACGTGAAGTAACAAAGTTTAACGATTTCATTTTTGTTGTTAATGTTGTTACTGGTTAAAGGGATACTTTTATTTTTTATGTTATCGCTGTCATTGTGGATCATTTAATGTTTTTATCATATTGCTGTCATTGTGAGCATTTGTTTGGGGGTAATGCTGGTGGTCAGAAAAATGCTCATTCTCAAAATGAAAGTATTGCAATACATAGTATAAGCTTAACTTAGCATTTGGACGTAAAGTTAGCCTATTTAAGGATTCTCAACTGCGCTGAGGATGTTAACAACGAAGAGGGCTCGCGTGAATGCTGCAAACGTTGTCAGTCGACCACGAAGCCAAGCATTTCTCAACCAGTTTCAAATCTGTAGCTGCTATCATCTCACTTGTACTCTTGACGTCGTTGGTAAGTCATATATATGCATGCAAGTTGTTAGTAGTATAGTTGGTGTTGCATGCTGTATATGGTCGTATGTGGTTGAGCTCACAGCGGGGAATGTCACTTATATTTGTACGGTGTTGGTGGTGTAGTTTGCTTTGTTATGAAAGTATTTGACTATTATATCTATCATGGTATAACAGAGTCTATACCAGAGTATGTCCTTCTTAACACTCATACACTGACACTGACACTCATACACTGACACTTTTACACTGACACTCATACACTGACACTCATACACTGACACTCATACACTGACACTCATACACTGACACTCATACACTGACACTCATACACTGACACTGACACTACTACACTGACACTCATACACTGACACTGACACTCATACACGACACTGACACTGACACTCATACACTGATACTCATACACTACACTGACACTGACACTGACACTCATACACTGACACTGACACTCATACACTGACACTGACACTCATACACTGACACTGACACTCATACACTGACACTGACACTCATACACTGACACTGACACTCATACACTACACTGACACTCATACACTACACTGACACTCATACACTGTCACTCATACACTGACACTCATACACTGACACTCATACACTGACACTCATACACTGACACTCATACACTGACACTCATACACTGACACTCATACACTGACACTCATACACTGACACTCATACACTACACTGACACTCATACACTGACACTGACACTCATACACTGACACTGACACTCATACACTACACTGACACTCATACACTACACTGACACTCATACACTGACACTGACACTACTACACTGACACTATTACACTGACACTGACACTCATACACTGACACTCATGCACTGACACTGACACTCATACACTACACTGACACTCATACACTGACACTGACACTAACACTACTACACTGACACTCATACACTGACACTACTACACTGACACTACTATACTGACACTGACACTACTACACTGACACTGACACTACTACACTGACACTGACACTCATACACTAGTAACTGTTAACATGCCAATTAACTGGTGCGCATGTCAAAATCTGTTGCATGAATTACTCTACCAGTGCAACCTACTACACCTGCTACTACTTATCTACTAGTTTTCATTCTAACATTTTCTAGAATTGTCGGTGTCTGTGTTCCGGTGGTTTGGTGATGGGATAATGTTTGGTGTTTTCCATTTGCTTGGGTGTGTATTTTCTATAAAACATCTTCAGTGTGTGCCGTTGCTTCGGTGATGGGATAATGTTTGGTGTGATGATTGTGTGTACTCACCCATTAACCTATTGTCAGATTTCATGCACCATGGATGTTATCGAAGTTCATACCTCTGTTTCGACGATGCGCTTCTTCGTGTTTCTCGGGTTCGTCTACAGACGGAAGTTCACTCGAGGCAACCGGGTGTACTTCCGCTGTAGAGAGCCGAATTGTCGCGGGACAGCGAGATCTGTCGGCGGTGCTGTGCGGCGCGGGCAACCGCACAACCATCTCCCAAACGACACGACTGTGGCCGATCTCCGGTGCCGGTCAACCTGCCACACGCTGGCGCGTACTGATCCTCGTCGTCTTGTACAGTTGTACGAGACGGCTTTGGTTCAGAATCCGCAGGCGTCACTGGCGTTTCCGAGGATCCGCCAGAGAATGTCGAACGATGAGGACGACGCTGTGATCACTGATGAGCCGAGTGCGACCCTCGACAGTGATGTCACTGACGAGCCGATTGTGACGCTCGACAGTGATGTCACTGACGAGCCTAGTGCGACGCTCGACAGTTATCACACAGAAGATGTCAGGACCGAGGCACGGAACACGACCGAAGGATACAACACGACGGAATCAGCCCCGACCGAAGGATACAACACGACGGAATCAGCCCAGACCGAAGGACACCACACGCCGGAATCAGCCCAGACCGAAGGACACAACACGACGGAATCAGCCCAGACCGAAGGACACAACACGACGGAATCAGCCCAGACCGAAGGACACAACACGACGGAATCAGCCCAGACCGAAGGACACAACACGACGGAATCAGCCCAGACCGAAGGACACAACATGACGGAATCAGCCCAGACCGAAGGACACAACACGACGGAATCAGCCCAGACCGAACAGCCCAGACCGGTGCGCGAGCCAGCTTCTCTCGCTGATGTGTTCGCTCACATGGATGAGTACAACGACAGTATGTCAGCAGTGTACGTGGACAGCAGTGTCGAGGACAGTATGTATGTCAGCAGTGTCCGTGGGACAGCCGAGCCCAGCGGCGATGACTCCCAGTATGTCGCCGGTATTCGGCAGAGTGGCGTGGATATGGTTGACCCATCCACCGCTCAGTCACACGAGCAGGCTCCATCGTCCCAGTATGTCGCCGGTATTCGGCAGAGTGGCGTGGATATGGTCGACCCATCCACCGCTCAGGCTCCATCGTCTTCCTCCCGCTCAGAGCGCAGGCGTGCCAGGAATAGGGATCGACGTCTGCGCAAGCTGAAGAGGCAGCACGCCGTCCTCCGTGGTAATTAGTGTAGTCTAATTATATATATATATAATGTAGTAGTATATAATTGTGTTTTTGTGTTGTTGTCTGTTGTGCTGTATTATATATGTGCATGTAGGAATGTGTTCTTGTAATGTATATACATGCGTATGTGCATGTATATACACGTAGCCGTATACTTTTATATATAATTGTGTTTTTGTGTTGTTGTCTGTTGTGCTGTATTATATATGTGCATGTAGGAATATGTTCTTGTAATGTATATACATGCGTATGTGCATGTATATACACGTAGCAGTATGCTTTTATATATAATTGTGTTTTTGTGTTGTTGTCTGTTGTGCTGTATTATATATATGCATGTAGGAATGTGTTCTTGTAATGTATATACATGCGTATGCGCATGTATATACACGTAGCAGTATGCTTTTATATATAATTGTGCTCACCAATGCACGTGCATGTGTCTTTTAATTTAATTCTTTTAATAATATTTACATATCTGCTTAACACGATTTGTGTACCTGCATGCTAACTGGTCTACATTGAGTTCTGCTTGAGCTTTATAAGTTCTTGTTATATTAGGTGTTTCGGTTTGCATATGTAGTCGTAGTGTGTGCATGCGGGACACTGTAAGAGTGGGTCCTCGTCCCGTGTCCTGGAAACGTAGTTCGTTTGATTACGGCTAAACTCTTACATTACGCAATTGCTCGCAATGTTTTTTGGCTGTTTCGCTTTTTCGTTGTGTTTCAGGCTGTCATTGCCCACGCGTCGCACTGCCGCCATGTGTCAACATCAAGTCACCTTCAAGTTGAACTTATTTGAAGCTGACGAAGCGTTTTCTCGATGTGCAAGTGTGAGTTTCTACCGGTTAATGTTTGTAAGTGTGTGAGCGTATGTGTGTCTGTATAGTGTTATGTAGAATACGTATGTTTCATGTATTTTGTCATGTATGTTTATTCGTTTGAATGCCCATGCGAGTGTATCGCATATTCAATAATGGTACGTATTTGTGTGTGACAGGTTAGCGAGGAGTCTGATAGCGAAATACAGTCGATGTGCTACTGGAAGTCAAGTGTGGACAGATATGTACCTCAGCGATTTTTTAATCAACTTTGAGACGAGAAAAAAATACGAATGCAGATAAGTAGAGGCACATTCACGCACACACGTGAACACGCTCACATGTTCACGCATTTGTGCACATGCTCACACACACGCACATGTATACTTTCCCCGTCCAATGGTCCCTCGTTTAATTGGTTCACTATGCGGTGCAAACGGATCGGTGCGTGGTGTTACAACTCACTTGGGTGGAATACATCCAATCGTTCTGTGATCGCTGTTTAGTGTATACTTTCCCCGTCCAATGGTCCCTCGTTTAATTGGTTCACTATGCGGTGCAAACGGATCGGTGCGTGGTGTTACAACTCACTTCGGTGGAATCCATCCAATCGTTCTGTGATCGCTGTTTAGTGTATACTTTCCCCGTCCAATGGTCCCTCGTTTAATTGGTTCACTATGCGGTGCAAACGGATCGGTGCGTGGTGTTACAACTCACTTCGGTGGAATCCATCCAATCGTTCTGTGATCGCTGTTTAGTGTATACTTTCCCCGTCCAATGGTCCCTCGTTTAATTGGTTAATTGGTTGGGTTAATTGGCTGTGTTACTGGGTTCACTGTACGGTCCATTGTGGTTGAGCTTTTTGGGTTTGCTGGGTTTGTGGTTAATAGTTTTGTTCGTCTGACGTAAAAACCAGCACTGAAACTGCCTTGTTTGTTCAACAGCGAGGTGCTGACGTCTGTGCTGCTCATGATATTATGGTGATGTTATCGCGGTGTGACGGCGATATGACACCCGGATGCTGTGATTGGCGATTAATGTTTGCAACTATTTTTCCGTGAAAATGAGTCATTGTATTATATATATATACATGCTCACAATGGCTCCAGTACATGTTCTGTGGTTTTTGCATCGGAGTATGCAAGTGTTTTGATTCAATCGTTTTGATATTGTTCTAAAAAGTGCTGACTGTTTTTGTCTGGGTTTATGTGCAGTGGTTTTACCGTTTCAGTGTTCACTACCTTTTAAAAACAGGAGTTTTTTTTCACAAATTACTGTGTAACAGGGAACATTTCATTTCATTCCGGTGAACATTCGTTGATATATTCGTAAATTTGCTGTCGGAAAATAATTTTTCGCGGTAAACATATAAAACAGACAGTTATAGAATCCGCTGTAAAATACGATTTATATGAGCTCGTTTGGGAACATGAAGGACTCGGCGGACGTTCTGACGCGACGGGGAAATTCCTAACGCACCACTGTGATCTAGTATTTAAGCACGTCTTATTGCAATTTTGTTGATGTGATTCGATTGTAACGTAATTCATCATATTGCAAATGCTGCCACACGGGCAGCACCGTCACTCTTATCTGAGAGATGTCGATCGTCTGGCGCGAGTCGGGTGGCCATTCTACGGTAACGTCAACATTGCGCGTCCAGAGGCTGAATGCTGGGAGCAAAATTACTTCTTGGTTACAATACAATGTATTTTACACAAATGATTTTTTAAATATGTGCGTGTATATACTCATCCCCTTGTAACCACTCACGTATGTGTTTGACCACCCCGGGTATGAACTCCTGTACTGTAGCGCTGATAAATTCATTCGTCACATCTAAGCAATTAATTCAAGGGATTATTCGAAACAATTAGACGAGTTTGAATCGTTTAGTCACCCAATGCTAGCTTGGTCTAAATGTGATTCGTTGGACTGGATTTCGGATTATAGATAGAGGACAAATAGAAGAATAAGATGCCGTTTTCCCTAACAATGGCTTAATTCGGATACCCGGTTCGTTGGAGGTCCCATGACTGTTAAATCCGTATATTCCCAAGGAACGTATTCTTAATCCTGGCTGTTGTGCATCACAAGGGAATGGTCGAAATCTGTTGTTTTTCTCAGCATAAAACAATTCGGTGTTTATCTTACCCGTTATATTTTTGTCCTTGCTATCTCTTGTTTTATTCTTTCTGAGCTCCCGTTTTGATGTAATATCTTGTATCTCTATATTTCATGTTTATCGCGCCTTTGTTGATTGATGTTGATGTTTATCGCGCCTTTGTTGATTAGTGCGCTATATCAAATACACGCTTGTTGTTGAAGAACGTAATACCTGCTGCGACAATGAAAGACAGCGAAGTGACTGCTAAAGCAGGGTTTTGGTGCTATTGAGTTATTTTGTGCATGTCACGAGCTGACATAATACGCAAATACTCAATAATGATCATATCCCTGAATTACCCTAAATCCGTATAGTGCAACCTATATTGAATTGGACTTAGCATATATAAAATATATATTAGCTCTGTAGCGAATTACCCCTAGTAACCAGGCTCGCACCCCTGATCGAGCACCCCGGTTAAGTACTCCTGAACTAGTAAATGTTAACGAAGCACTGAAATTAGCCAAAATACAGCATCGCTTGAGCCGTTTAACGGTGTAATTGTACTCATTCATGTAGCCGTACTCCCCAGTACATTGATGTATGTTGAACTATTATGCGAAAAAAAATTTTATGATATGCAAAGCAAACATTTATAACAAGGAGAAAATATCAGTGCAATGTGCTCAACATCCCGTCAGTCAAACCATTCATATCGTTAAATAACTACATCAAAGTCTTTGAAAACAATCACAAATTTAGTCAACTCAATCTCAATTTCCTTCTCAACACTGGAATTAGTCAAAAACAGCACCGCCTGAGCCGTATCACGAGTGTGGACAATACGACCACATACAACAAGTTTGAAAACCACCGAGTTTGGACAAAAACGACCATGACTCATCACGCACGCATCAGCCACGCCACTTGAACGCGGCCACTGTGGCACGCGTAGAAAGAGTGTGAGCGCGGCAGAATTGTGTGGCACTTTCAAACTGTGGACGAAACCTATGTCGGTCCCACCTGGACAAACACACACACGATCAAACAACAGTGATACAGACCAACACAACACGCAGACATACAAACTGTCATAAGGAACATAGCGGCCCGCTCCAACGCTGTATTCGTAACGAGAATATCGGATAAGTTACAAAACCTGTAAATAGGAAACGTAAACACCCAGCGATTAACAATAACGAATTGAGTTCATGAATAGAAATAGAATGGGAACATACAATATCGAACTAATTAAACAGCATACAACTTGGACAACAAACACATACCATTGCACAATAACGTTGTTGTTGTTGTTGTTGTTAAGCACTTCGGCCGAATTCGACCATTTCGCGCATAAACTGTCTTATGTCAGCACTGTCATATGTCTAGTCAACGTCGTATTCAGGCAACGAGGCTTGGGCAAGGAACTGCCCAATGTAAAAAAGGATGCGACATTAAAGAATGAAAATAAAATGCGGGAACGTTCCAAAACGATATGATTTTAGAACAATAGTTACACGTCTCTCGGATGCAGAAAAAAAAATTATATTGCACTGTCCAGGCCTGATTCACGGAGAAACTCGAACATTAATCTGTATATCTCAGGGTTTTCTGAACCCAGAATTGTGCTGAGGTTCAGGACCAGTTGTTGGCTCGCTAAATACCGTAGAAGTGAGCGGCGCTGCCGCCTATAACTCACGCAATGTATGAGGACATGCTCGACCGTGAGAGGGGAGCTGCATTCTATGCAAATTGACGGAGGTAATCTATCAATCAGAAAACTATGCGTTAGTCTAGTGTGCCCAATTCTCAGCCGACCCAACAGTCTCTCTTGTCTCGGGGAGATCGCTGCTGGCGCCGAGTGGGGACCCACCTGACCAATTACTCGTCCGAGGGCATATTGTGGTCTGAATTGGTTCCATCGTTCTCGGCAATGCATAAACACTTGTTGGTCCACCAGCGAGTACACTAAGCTCTTACTGAATGGATACTGCTGTATTTGTACCTCGTTCAGGGCCATCTTTGCCTCTCGATCAGCGCGCTCGTTTCACGGAATGCCTTTGTGAGCTGGAATCCAGACAAATTGACATGCTTTACCCGCACTTTTCAAATGATGGAAGCTGATTAAAATATGACGATGGATAAAATCCTGCGATGATATCTGTGAAATATGTTGTAGAGCGGACTGCGAATCCGAAAAAATGATAGTGCTACTGAAATTGCACGATACTACCAACAACAGGGCGCGATAAATGGCGTACAATTCCGCGTGAAAACAAGAAACATATGATGGCAGGCGGTACTTGAACACTTGTTGAGGTAGCTGAGGCGCATTTGAGACCACTACAGCGCAGCCTACCAAGTCACCCATCTTTGAGCCATCAGTATAAATGTGGGTACAGTGACTTTGCGTGCCTGTAAATTCGGTGCACCGCGACCGCACCTCCGCATCGGTGACGGACGCTATACTCGTTGTTATGTAAGAGATATGCGGGAGATCCGTCATCCAGGGCGGTGTCGGTGTAAATGCGCGAATACACGATGGAATGGATACACCCAGATTGTTGATATAATTATTGACCCGTCTACTAAACGAGCACGCTAAAATACGACTACGAATGGAGTGTGAATGTTGGATGTCGATGTCATTAAAATTCATCATCGGTTTTAGAATATGATTATGATCGATAAAAACTTTCATGGCGTATCTGAGAGAAATTTGTATCCTCCTCAGGCCTAGAGCCGGAATGCCGGTATAGGCCCGAAGCGCCTCCACCGGCGAGGTTCTGTGAGCACCCGTGATAATACGCAGACAATCGTTTTGAACCGTCTCAAGTCGGTGGAGCACTGACTGACTAGCCGCAGAGTAAACCTGAACGCCGTAGTCCATGACGGGCAGGACCAGTGTCCGGTATAGTCGCCTAAGCACCGCTTGGCTACCCCCGGCAAAACGATTGCCCGCAACTACGCTTAGTATGTTTAGGCGCTTCAGACATCTAGCTCTTAGATATTCTATATGGCTGTGCATATTTAACGTTCTGTCCAAAACAACACCGAGAAAAGTGTGAGATGATTTTTGTGGCACCTGTTCACCGGCAAGGGTTAATGCCTGATGGGACTTATGACCGTCGACCGAATAAACCACTACGGACGACTTACTAGCCGAAAATTTCAGCCTGTTCCTGCCAGCCCAATCAGAGAGTAAATCGAGACTTTCCTGTAGAACATGCCTAATATGGAAAATGTCGTCGCCCTGAAACCAGATCGCACAGTCATCGGCGTATAATGAAGATGACACACATGCTGGCAAGTCATCAAAAATATCATTAATCATGAGGTTAAAAAGCAGAGGCGAGATGCATCTACCCTGTGGCAACCCTACAGATGAAATGTGCCAATCCGATAAAACGTTGTTGAGTCGCACACGGAAGCTCCTCTGTCCCAGTAAAAAATTTCTCAGATAAAACGCCATATGCCCACGAAAACCCATATGAAATAGTTTATAAATGAGTATTTGAGGAATGACCGAGTCATACGCGTTCGAGATATCCAGGTAGACCACCACCGTACATTTTTTCTCAGCAAAACCCATACGTATATGCTTTTCGAGCCGCACCACTTGATCCATCGCAGCGCAATTGGGGCGAAATGCGCTTTGGTGGCCGTCCAAAAGGCTATGGCGTTCGATCAGATGAGACAACCTATGGGTGACCATGCGCTCGAGGAGTTTGCCGAGGCAACTGGTGAGAGTGATAGGTCGGTACGAGGACGCGCGCTGTTTAGTCTTACCTCTTTTCAGAATGGGCACTACCGTGCTTTGTTTCCATAGCTAGGGGAACGAGTGTTTTGTCCAGACTTGATTGAAAAACGATAAAATATGGTGTTTAAAAGATGTGGAAATGTGTTTAAAAATAGATAATGAATGCCGTCCGGCCCCACAGAAGTGTTTCCGGTTTCGTCAATAGATCTCTTAAGCTCGTGAATTGTGAAATTGTTGTTGTACGGCATGTGATGACTAGAAAAAAATGCACATGGCGGGATGAAGGATCGAGATTGTGTAGTGCCACATGGCCCCGCACTATCGTTCACTCCTGAAGTGACCGATTGGAAGTGCCCGGCCAGTGCGTTGGACACATCCCTCGTGTCGGCAATTATGCGCTCGTCCACGATCAATACAGGAGACCTTTGTTCTGAGGTGGTCCCGTTTAGTTTTCTAATTTTCTCCCAGATTTGTGAGATCGGTGTGGATGATGTGAATGAATTAAAAAAAAATTGCCACGAACTAATTTTGGCATTTCTAATTATATTGCGTGCCCTGGCTCTTTCTCTACAGAAAACAACACGAGTTTCGGTGGTGTTCAGACGCTGGTGTCGCCTCAGCGCTCGTTTTCGTCGAGCGATCGCCTGACGACACTCATCGTCGAACCACGGCACCGGCCTTTTTTTCGGCGGACCATTTCTACGCGGTATGCACATACTGGCGGCACGAAGGATCGTTTCATTAATTGTACGCAAAAATTCATTGGTGGATCTAAATTCAGTTCAGTTCAGTTCAGTTCAGTGTATTTGTTATAGCGCCTGTCATACACGGGCGCGCAGCAGCTAAACAGTATGTACAAGCGGACAAAGCTAAACAGTTATTACAGAAACAATAAAAAGAACACATGAATGAATAAATATAACACAATTCAAATAACACAATGAACACATTTACACAATGAGAAGAACACATTGAAGAGTGATTGAAGAACACAATAACAGAGTACAATGAACATAATTAGACTAAAACATAGATAAACACAAACATACATGCATTCCCGCCCACACACATATCAGAGAGAGGCAAAAGGAGTCAAGGAATGAGTCACGGGATCAAAGGAAATTTCGACAAGATGTTTACGTAGAGAAGAGGTAAAAGATCGATACGTGAGCGAGGAGGTGATATGAGAAGGGAGCGAGGAGGTGATATGAGAAGGGAGCGAGTTATATAACCGAGGACCGTAGAACGAGAACGATTTAGAAGACCAGGCAGATTCATTGAGGGCGCGAGGACAGCATAGAGGAGCAGAATGACGGGAAGTGGGATTAGAAGAGGGAGAGAGCAGATCAGAAAGATATAAAGGTTGATTAGGAGCATGTAAGAGTTTGAATATTATGCAGCAGATTTTGAAGTGAATGCGCGATTTAATAGGAAGCCAACGGAATTGAAACAGAAAAGGAGAAGTATGGCGACAGAAGATAGGATGCAAAACAAAACGACAGGACTGATTCATTACGCGCTGAAGAATTTTTAAAGAATAATTAGGACAGCTGAAGTGGAGTGAGTTGCAGTAGTCGAGTCTGGAGAAGATAAGAGAATGAATAAGCTTGATTGCAGAGGGCTGATCGAGACAGGGACGGATGGGATAAAGCGAGCGAAGAATCAAGCGACAAGTGCGAGCTGTAGAAAGGATATTGGTTGAGAAGGAAAGGGAAGAGTAAAAAATAACACCGAGATTTTTAACAGTCACTGAAAGAGACAAGGGGAGAAAAGGAGGAGCAATACGAGGAGGATGAAGAGCGATAAATTCAGATTTAGAAGTGTTCAAGAGGAGGCGACGTGAGGAGGTCCAGGTGGAGATAGCAGAAAGTACGTCAGACAAGGTATTAGGATGCGAGAGAGAGCAAGGGAGATAGAATTGGATATCGTCTGCATAAATATGGAAAGGAATGGAGTAGCGCCTAAGGATGGGACAAAGAGAGGACATGTAGACATTGAAAAGGAGAGGACCAAGAATAGAGCCTTGAGGAACACCGGACTTAAGAGGGAGCACAGTGGAAACGGAGGAATTGAACTTAACAGAAAAAGTGCGACCATGCAAGTAAGAACGAAGTAGTGAGAGAGCGGAATGCGAGACACCGAGATGGAGGAGGTCAGCGATGAGAATAGAATGATCAACCAAGTCAAAGGCAGAGCTCATATCAAGTAGAACTAGAAGAACAGAATGACGATAAGAGAAGGAGGAAAGAATACCTTGGGAGACAGAAATGAGAACGGATTCAGTAGAATGACCAGGGCGGAAACCGGATTGGTGAGAGTCAAGAGCATTGCAGACATAAGGGGATAACTGAGAGAAAATTGCAGATTCGAGGAGTTTGGAGGAAAAGCTGAGGAGGGAGATAGGACGATAGTTACTACATAAAGAAGGATCGAGAGAAGGTTTTTTGAGGATAGGATGTACATGGGCGTGCTTGTCGGCAAGAAAATCACCGTGCAAGAAAGAGGAGTTGACTAAGTGAAGTAGGTAAGGAATCAAGGAGTTGAAGGATGGAACAATAACTCGGAAATTAATGGGATCAGCAGGAGAGGAAACGAATTTACATGTGGACAGGAGAGAAAGGAAGTCGGAGAGGACCAGTTGAGAAAAAGACGAGAGCTGGCAGTGGGATGTAGTACGAGAGAGAGGGACATTCACGAGAGGGATTTTAGATTGCGCAGATTCAATTTTGTTCACGAAGTAGGAAGAGAGTTCGTCAGCAGTGAGAGAAGAACTAGCAGAGGGAGGACGGAGACCGCAGAGAGAGTTGAGTATATTCCAGAGGGCTTTGGGAGAGCGAGATAGAGAGGAAAGGCGTGAGGAGTAGTAAGCTTGCCTAGCAGAGGATAGGGAGGAAATATAGTTAGAACGAGCAGAGCAAAAGGCCGACCAGTCATCCGCGAGCCGAGTGCGTCGCCAGATACGCTCCAAAGCACGGAGACGGCGCTTAAGACAAGTAAGAGAGGGACAGCTCCAAGGAGAAACACGAGGACGGTGAGAGCGGAACGAGAGAGGAAAAATGAGGTTATTGATATCAGACAAAGTGGAGTATAAGAAGGGATAAATTGAAGACGGAGGGAGTGAGTGGAGAACATGCAAAGGGAAATGGTTAGATAGAAGATTGTGAAACGTAAGAGGATTAAAATTCCTGAAATTTCTGAAAAGGGTGAATGCTGGTGGAGGATTAGAGGATTTATACGCCGGCAATGACGTAAGGATAAGACTGTGGTCAGAGAAGAGAGGATCAGGAGGAAGAACAATGACTTCGGATGGCGGTACATCAGAAGAAAGAACTGGAGAAGGGAAAAGGACTAGATCAAGAGAATGACCCGATGTGTGAGTGGGAGAGGAAACAGGGGAGACTAGACCATGAGATTCAAGAATAGAAATGAAAGTCGATGCGAAGGAGGAGCGAGAGGGACAGTCAACCCAAAAGTTAAAGTCACCAAGGATAATGAAACGGCTGGAGAAAGAAAAAACTATAGCGTCAAGGAGCGAGGAGAATTCAGAGAAGAAAAGAGGAGTAGACCGGGGGTGATTATGCCGGTAGATAACGAGAATACAGAATTTATGAGAGGAGCGACTTGATGACATACAGAGTGGAAGAAATTCGAAAGAAGAAGGAGGAGGAATGGGATCAGATAAGAGAGATATTGGAAGAGATTTGGAAAAGATGCAGCCCACTCCACCACCAGAGAACTTAGAATCAGAACGAGACTTGTGAAGAAAAGAAAAGTTAATAGGAAGGTTAGCCATGATAGATGGAATATCAGACTCAAATAGCCAGGTTTCGGCTAGGCAGAGTATTGAAAGGACATGAAAGCAGAGAAGGTGGTTAAGGTAGGTGAATTTGTTTCGACAAGATCTTATGTTAAGGAAACCGATAGAAAAAGATGAAGAAGAGCATGAAGAAGCAGCAGGTTGAACATCAGGTGAGGAGTTGGAAGAATGGTGAAAGGAAGGCGAGGGGGCAGAGGAACGGGACGACGGTGCGGATGGAAGGGAAGGTAGTCAGGCGGACGATTGAAGCGAGGACGATGAAGAAGGAAGAGAGATGAAAGAAGAGGAAGAGAGAAGAAATTCATAATTCGCGGTTAATTCACATGCCTGTGAGAAGGTGGACCAGTCGGCCCGCCGGAAACTCCAGCCCGGGACCCACTGTGACGACGGGACACGCTCAGAAGTCGACACATATATCGGGTAGTGGTCCGACGACCGCATGTCAGAGTCCACCGACCACCCGAACCAACGGACTAATTCCGGCGAGCATATAGTCAGATCGATAGCTGACGAACCACCTGAAGAGATGTCGTACCTAGTCATAGACCCATCATTCAGGAGTATAACACAATAACTAACAGGAGTATTGCACAATAACTACACATCACGTAACATGCTCGCAACGTTTGGATCCGCATCATAAAGACAATGTTGCCAAATTACGCCAAGACTGAAACGCCAAACTCTTGTCTCACAAACGAATAGGAGTGCAACTAGAGTCGGCGAGTTGGTGCGCGGCGTAATTCCACGTGGTGAACCACTGTTGTGGACTATTTACAGATGTGATTTCGAGTAATATTGAACATTTTGTAATTTGTCAGATTCTGTATTTCAGCTTGTTCAGTATTGTTCTTGGAATAGCTTTTCTGACGCGCATCATTCAAAACAAACGCATAATTAATAATTTATGGGTGTGTACACAGAAGTGTATTTCGGTGCTTTGGAATTTCTAGCGTTGGCCTAATAGTGTTTCCATCCTGTTCTTCACTCACGGATAAGGTAATACATTTTGTGTTGAGCAATGTTTTCGCAAAAGCTTGTATTTAAACCACTAATGAAACGACAAAGACAATATACACCCAAACATCAACACATAATTTCTCATGAACACTAAATCACTTCCTATCTCAATAAATCCCATCAACGCAATACCGTTAAATGTAAATATCTGCTCTCACTGCAAAACCAACAATTAATGTACAAACATTAACACCACGTGATAAATATGTTCGCGATACATCAATTTATCATTACAGTGTTTAAGAATTATCTCTCGTGTTTACTTGATAATGCCGTTTTAATCAAGTAATCTGGTTCATTATGAAGAGATGAATCAGCTTGCGGTTGAATGGTTTCGTTTTCACATGTTTGTTTATGCTTTGTCTATTCAATTTTGGCGTGATTTGGGCGTGTTAATGGGGTTAATGTCTGGAAACACTAGGTGACATATTTACT
The DNA here is from genome assembly GCA_916048095.2 of Sacculina carcini. Classification (NCBI taxonomy): domain Eukaryota; kingdom Metazoa; phylum Arthropoda; class Thecostraca; family Sacculinidae; genus Sacculina; species Sacculina carcini. The sequence continues at coordinate 7,390,294 of OU696581.1, read as the reverse complement.
TGACATTTTTTCTTTGGATTACTGTGAATTTGGTTCACTCTGTTTCAAATTGAAAATATTGCTGCCATGTTGAACTGGTTTCAATGCACGACACATTTGGAACGTTTAAATTTGTTCATATGTACCCCATAGAGGCGAAAATTGTTTTGATTATTGTATGTATTAATTATTGATATCTTGTGCACTATCTCCTCCAAGGTGCGGTGTATTTTGTTACAGAGCATTAAGTGTTTGACCGCGTCTCTACACAAACCAGCGGACTAATGCCTGCGGGCGGTGGTCTCCGTGGTCCGGAACGCGCCAGAGAAGAAGGTGCCACACCTCTGGACAGCGTACTCAGCTATATTCCGGCCAGTCATGAGAAGGCGAGTTGATTTTGTCATTTATTGATTGATTGACTTGTGCTCACCGATAATACAGATATATTAATACAAAATTGCAGCATTAAACATACAGGCCTAGTAGATACAGACAGACACTCATCACGGGTTAAACAATTGTAAATAACAGCACGCAATTCAGAAGAAAGTACAAACGCAAGTTGAATGATAATATATGGGCATATAGATTTAATTTATATACATAAGGACATAGCCGTTGCGAGGCTCCTTTCCTTATGAGCCCCCCTTCCCCCCGAAGGCAACATTTGGGTCCCCTCCCGAAGGCAACACGGGCCCCCCCCCCCCCCCCCCCCCGAAGGCAACACTTAAGGCCCCCGAAGACAACACCTGGGACCCCCATTATAAATAAACCATCAAATAATGAATGAATCTGAGCAAAAAGGTAAGGCTAAGGTAAAGGTAAAGGCTATACATAATATGATAAATTTTAAGTCATACGTGAAGCAACGGGGCCCCTCAACACTCGGGGGCCCCCCGGCCGGGGGGTACGGGGGGCGGTTGCTACGGCTCTGGATAAGGAAGTGTAGGTATACTATATCATAACATTATCATACCATCATATCAACACCATCGTAACACCTTCATAACACCGTCATAACACCATTATACCGTCAAACCATCATCATTACCCTATCGTGACACCGTCATAACACCATCAAAACACTATCAGAACACCATCCTAACACCGTCCTAATACCTTTATATACAATTGGTTATATGTTTGTCTGTCTGTGTGTGTGTGTGTGTGTGTGTGTGTGTGTGTGTGTGTGTGTGTGTGTGTGTGTGTGTGTGTGTGTGTGTGTGTGTGTCGGCACATGGACACTGTAGGTTGCTCGACAGACCTTGTACCACGTGGTCGCCGGCCTGCTGATATTACTGCTTACTGCCGCCGCCAGCGCCACCTATCTCGTTTTTCAGCCTTTCATCAAGCCGCTGGTCTGGGCCGTGCTGCTTGGCTCCGTGTTATTCCCGGTGAAGCGGCGGCTCACTGTGGCCACCGACCGCTGGCTGGCTCGACAGCAGTCTGCCGCCACGGCGCCGCTATTTATACAGGCAGTCCTACTGCCGCTAGTTGCCGCCGATGCCGTGGTGGTGGCGCTAGCGTCGGCGGCGCTGCGCAGAATCCGGCGTCTGGCGGCGGCGGCTCTGGCTTTGGCGCTGCTCAACACCGTGCACGTGTACTGGCCGCAGCTGTTGCTACTGCCCGTGTGGTTGTTGAATGATGGACTGCTCGCCTATCTGCTTTGGCTTCTAGCCAGCATTTTCCACAACAAACTACTGGTGAGATGAACTTGCTGTGTCCATGTAAAATCATATATTAAAATACAAAAAAAACACAGACAAAGGATTCACTGAATCCACAACATTTCACACAGTTCTCACTGTTCACTCTCCAATTTGGACTGCGTGCTGCAGTGGTGGCTCATCAATACTTCGAGCCAGAGTTCTGACCAACGTATGTCACACAGAAATTCTCACATGAAATCATGAAATGTAATGGCAAATTTGGCAAAAATGTAAAACAAAGACAAAAATTAAATACTCATATGTTGCAAGTGAAAACTTGGTGAAAAGCTTGGTTGCACTCAAGAACAGTAACAGCATCAGTATATATATATATATATATATATATATATATATATATATATATATATATATATATATATGTGTGTGTGTGTGTGTAATGGCGTAATATGTGTAATATGTGTAGTGTAATATGTGTATGTATGGTGTTATATGTGTAGTATAACGGCGGCGGTCGAAATAGTATTTCAAACGCAATTTTATATAGATTACGAATGGAATTTGAGCTTCCAACGAATCTGTATATTGACTGGTCGATAACACCTGAATTATTTGATGAAACTCAAAATCAAGAGAAATTCCACATTCACTTTCTCTCCTTTCCCTTTGTATATGGGGTGTATATGTTTGTGTGGGTGGGTATATGTTTGTGTGGGGTGGATATGTTTATGTTGGTGTGTGTATATGTGTGTTGGTGTGTGTATATGTGTGTGTTGGTGTGTGTATATGTGTGTGTTGGTGGGTATATATTTTTGTGTGTGTGTATGTATCAGTGTTGGACGTGTGGTATATTGATATGTATGTTTGTTTGCGTGTGTGTATGTATCAGTGTTGGACGTGTGTGGTATAGTTATATGTATGTTTGTGTGTGTGTATGTATCAGTGTCGGATGTGTGTGGTATATTTCTATGCCTGTGTTTGTGTTTGTGTGTGTGTTTGTGTGTATCAGTGTTGGACGTGTGTGGTATAGTTATATGTATGTTTGTGGGTGTGTATGTATCAATGTTGGATGTGTGTGGTATAGTTCTATGTATGTTTGCGTGTGTGTATGTATCAGTGTTGGACGTGTGTGGTATATTGATATGTATGTTCGTGTGTGTGTATGTATCAGTGTTGGACGTGTGTGGTATATTGATATGTATGTTTGTTTGTGTGTGTGTGTGTGTGTGTATCAGTGTTGGACGTGTGTGGTATCGTACTTGTTGGCGGTGGCATTTTTCTGGTCATCGACCACAAGTCGCCTGGCCGTGCCCGCCTGGTTGCTGGTGCTCGGCTTCGTGTCGGGACTGGCTGGCTCGCTGGCCGGACACATATTTGTCGCGCTGGTCGCTCTGCTGGCGCTCGGCCTAGTGTCGGAGGTGCGCCAGTTTCGGCGACAAAATTCGGCAGCAGGTAGCAAGCGATTTCCGGCACAGCGACTGTGCTTTAAATCTAATGAATTATTATTATTATTATTTTCTTATAATTGTATTATTTTATTATTATTTATATTTAAATTTATATTATTATCTTTAATATTTTTATAATTATTATTATTAATAATTACAAGCGAATCCAGTAGCATGGTAAGAGTGCAAGTGCACTATTACCACCCTGCTGTGGTCGCATGCACTGGAAGGTAACCAAAAGATGTACAGAGAGAAAGAGAGCTTAGGAAAAGTAAATGTTTTAGTCACGCGAATATGAAAGCCAATAACATGGAAAGAAAGGAAATCAAACAAAAATACTAAAACCATTGAACACAGTGCATATACACTTGTAAAAACTAACATCATCATTACACCAAACACATCCACATCACATAAAAACATCACACATCAGTAATATATACACAAAACGCACATTCATACAAAAAACACACACACACAATACATATTTTCAAACAATATTTGTTTCATTTATGCAAAATATGTGAAAATATTTATATTTATTCAATAAGCCGTTGAAATACTGTTTGACTGTTTTACTCAATTTTCAATCATACACTGACATATCTTTTTTTTTCTGGTAAATTATTTGCGGCGAATTTTTGTCAAATGTGTATTGATGTGTGTGTGTGTGATGTGCTATGTGTATATATTATCAAATGTGTGTGTATCTTTTAGCCTGCTTGTATTTTTCTGTTGTTTATGCAACCTTGGCCGCGTGGGTTGTTCGCAGGATTGAACACAACATTGTCGGACACCATTCGTCATGTGATGTGTGGCTGCAACTCGCACTCTCAACAACCACAAGTGAGTAAATAATTTATGACGGGTTAAAATTATTTCGGCACTATCTATTAGTATTAATGCAATATTTAGTATCAGTGTATTATTAGACTAATACTAATAATAGTGTGTGTATGTCTGTATGTATCTCTCTCTCTCTCTCTCTCTCTGTGTGTGTGTGTGTGTGTGTGTGTGTATTTATATCTGTATTTGTGCGTCTGTGTCTGTATGTCTCTCATATCTTTATCTATCTGTCTATATGTGTGTGTTTGCACATATATATATATATATATATATATATATATATATATATATATATATATATATATATATATATATATATATATATATATATATATGTTCTCAGCGAGTTCTCTCCGCAGAAATGAGTCAAAGACACGTAGTTCCTGTCTTCCAGAGATCATACATCTGTTTGAACATTTGTGTTGTGGTTTGGTTAACAATTTCATTGGGTAATTTATTCCAATAATCTATTGACCTGTTTGGGAAGCTATATTTTTGCACGTCTTTCTTGATTCTTTGTTGTTGAAGGCCGAAATTATGGTTTCTCTTTGATTTTGAGTGTCGAAATATTTTTTCGTTCTGAATTTGTTATTTTTGTTAGGCATCTATAAATGGTGATCATGTCGCCTCGTTTTCTTCTGTCTGTTAATGTTGGCAATGCCAGTTTCTGTGATCTGTCTGCGTAGCTGTTTTTCAAGTGAATATGTGTGTTTGTGTGTTTGCAATATATATGTGTGTGTCTATGTGATGTTTTATGTTACAGACGACATCTTCAACTGCCACTATCACCTGCCCTAATACCACCGCCTCTGCCGCTAGCTCCACCACTAACTCCGCCTCTGTAGACACCAACACCAACACCTGCTGCTCGCAATCTCACACCACAGCCGTTGTCACAACCACCTGTGACGAGCTGCCGTCCGCCATCGCTGTGTCCCCTGTCGGTGTGGAGGACGGGGGAGCTGGTTCATCTGTGATGGCCGATACTCCTGTTCAGTCGGCGTCAACTCTGACTGCCAGAATGCAGCGCAATGTCAGCTCAACACACACACACACACACACATGCATATACACACACACACATAAACATAAACGTGCATAAACATACATATACTTGAACATACACCCATATACATAAACATACATACATATACATAAACATACATACATATACATAAACATACACTCATATACATAAACCTACACACATATACATAAACATACATACATATACATAAACATGCATATATATGCATAAACATACACCCATATACATAAACATACACGCATATACATAAACATACACACATACATAAACATACACTCATATACATAAACATACACCCATATACATAAACATACACCCATATACATAAACATACCCCCATATACATAAACATACACCCATATTCATAAACATACCCCCATATACATAAACATACATACATATGCATAATCACACAGACATACACATAAACATACTCACATAAAATACACGCACATACATGCATACACATACATAAACATACTCATATATACATACACCCATATCCAAATAAACATACACGCACATACACACATACATACACACGCACATAGTTGTCAGTGTGGTCCAGTGTGGATGTATTGCTGCTGTTGCGCTTACTACGATCAATTTGTGAAGGTGTTAGAGTGTGCTTGTGCTGACTGCGGTGGTGTGGTGTAGTGTGTGAGCGACGCTTGTGTGGCGGTGTTGTGTGAACGCCGCGAAGGCGCTCAAGTTACATTTGCTGGTATCAGGGTGGGTGGGGTGACGCGGTCCTGTCTCCGTGGGAAAATGACAGGTAGAAGAAGGAAACTGGCAAGTGTGAGTGTGGAGGAGGATCAGGTAGATGTAGGAAGACTTGAGGGTGAAAAAATGGGGCGGAATCTGAGAATTGTGAGGTGAAGAAAGAAGTAGAGGAGAACACCAGGAGAATGAGGGATTTGAAAGTAATCAGAGATATGGAGAAAGCAATTAAGGAGGCAGAAAGCAGGGATTTAAGCGTGGTTATGGAAGAGATGCTCTTCGAGAATGTTCTTCGTCGTTCTTCCAGGTCACAATGACGTTATCAAGGTGAGCTGCACATCCGGGCACCCCAGATGTTATCGTGTCCATTAGCTTTTGAAACACAGCTGGCGCAGATGCAATGACAAACGGTAGCCGATTGTACGAATACAACCCGTACGGCGTTGATGACAGCTACTTTCTTGGCTTCGTCTTCTAACTCATATTGGAGTTAGGCATCTGCCAAATCCAGTTTGTAGAACAACTTGCCCCCTCGCAGTTTATGGAAGAGCTCGTCGATGCACGGTATTGGATGTTTGTCGACGTCCATAGCGGCGTTCAAAGCCTTGAAATCTCCACATATCCGAATGCGGCCATTCGGCTTCGTAACTGGAACAATTGCAGCCGACCAGTTACTAAATGGAATTGGTTGGATAATGCAAATATCAACACAGCGATCCAATTCTTGTTTAACTGCATCCGTGAGTGCAAATGGGATTGGGATTAGACTTGTAAGGCCAGTACAAAAAACACAAAATATATCCAGGCTGCATGCCTAGAATTATAATAATATGGGTTGGGTACATCCTCCGTTTTGTGGAAATTTCCTAAAATGGTATGACGCTATCCTGCGTACCCAAAAACGTATATATATCGAGTAGCACAGATATTAAGGTGCATATCAATTGCTAAATCCTAACAGCAGAAATTTGTACATTTCTTGATCTTCAGACCTAATATTCCATCTCTTTTCCTATTTTATCCTCATATATACCGTTTTCGTGCCTCTTATCTGCGAAAAGTCACCAAACTTCGTGGTAAACTTACCTAATAACAAGACAAATAACAAAAGGTAACCTGACGATAAATAAGTAACCTAAAATAAAAAAAGTAACCTAAAGATGAAAGAGTAACTTTTGGTAACCCAATAACTTTTTCAATAATTATCGTACACAACGTTTTCATGCAGTTTTAGGTAGTTTATGAAAAAGTGACCTTTAGGTAAAAAAGTAACTTTATTAACCCATTAATGCCCAAAGTTAACGAAAATAGGTAGATGAGTGATTTTCACAGGAACGCCTATTTATGGCACACTCAACATTTGTAGTGAATTTCACAGAAAATTATTTAATACTTTTTTAAGATATGAGCTGTCCAGTTTTCTGGATGCTGGGCACCTAACAGAACATTATTCCATTATATGAGAAGAACACACTCAGCATGTATGATCCTTTTTATTGCGAGTTTTAGGTCAAACTACCACGACTCAGAGCGGATAAATGGTATTATGCCCACCCCCCGAAGGCAATAATTTTGGCCCTCATTATCAGTGGCGGCGTCAGGATTTTTACGATGGGGGACTGAGGGGGGTAAGGACAAATAAGATTACTGTAGGCAGTAAAGCTTCATTTACAGTGGAAATAAATTTGATGTCCATGATTATGATTTTGGGGGTAGGCTTAGGGGGGCTTGACATATTGGGGAAGCTGTAGCCCCCCAAGACCCCCCTTGACGACGCGACTGGCCATTATAAATACAGCAGTATTATAATAGAGATAAGACTTTGGGAAAATGCAATTTCGAGCAGCCGCTCGGTCTCCTGGAGACTTACGATACTTTTTTACGCTATTTTAGAATAAATTTCAATAGCATGTGTCTGTCAACGGGGCTCCTCAACACTCGGGCCGCCCCGGCGCGGGGTGCTGGGGCGGTTGCAACGGTTCTGCCAGGACTATCATCTTTACGACTCCAATACAACCTATTGTTTGGATATTCAGCATATCCACTCAAAATGAATCCTCCAAGCATTACTAAAATATCATCTGCTGTCACATTCAGCGATCTATTTTGTTGGACTGCATTCAAATTTGTCTGTGCAACAAGGTTTCAATGAACTCTTAATCTAAAACAATCTGAATAGCTCACACTATGTAGCAGTTGATACGACTTCATCAGTAAGAACAGAACTACGGTTGATTGCTGTATATAAGAAATTCAGGACAATATGGATGAACATCAGATTTCATACTCTTCTTCAAAAATCAACACAGAAGCAGTAAGTTATCGATTTGCTGAGTCCTTTTGTTTGTTACAATACATAAGCATATCAATTGATCAGTAGAAGCCCTGAATGATCTCAATTATCAAAAAATATATGTAATAATTCTTGTTTTATAATACGTAAACTTGTAATGATCAAAAGAGTATCTATATATATCCAGATCACTATTTCCAATGAACCTATGTAATGGATGCCCAGCGTCCAGAATAATGGACACCCATAAGTAAACTGTTATAACTCAAAGCCATATATTATGCGATACCTATTGATGATTTAAATTCATAGCTACAACACTCATGTACGTGTTAAAACAGTTGTATGTAAATAAAACTGGTAGTAAATGAATTAGGGCAATATGACTGAACCGGAGCGACGCCGTGCAGCCGCCATGTTGCAACTCTGCAGTGTACCGGTTCACAACACGTACTAAATATGTTTGGCTGCGCTGCCCGTTTTATGGCAGACAGGCTGATGTTAAGGGTCTCTCCTCATCATATTATTATACTTCAATACTGCCAGGTAAAATCACTATGGCGGTTTTCCTAGCGTCCATTTTTCTGGACGCCAGGTCTTAATGGGTTAACTTTTGACAGCCCTACTAATAACCTATAAAAAGGTAACCGAAAATAACCTAATCTTCGCAAAAATAACCTTCAAAGAAGGTAAATTTCTGTTTGCAGTTCTGAAGGAAGAAAATACTCCATTCCTTTTCTATCCTCTTTCGGAGTTGGTACTATTTTTCCACCCTCTCTCCGATCTGGTACCATTTTTACAACAAACCACCAAAAGTGACTTAATATTATTTGGCTAACATCGCATAAAGGAACATAACGATCAAATGTAATTTAAAGTGGAAAGCTAATACAAAAGTGAAATACACTACTTGCAAACTTAAAGTTTTGCAGAAACATCACTAAACCCTTAAAATCAATCAATCAATCATATAATGAATAATTGAGCACATCATGCGTATGCACTACAACGGAATATACACAAAAATTAAATGAGTACCAAAAACAAGTAGCGCTTATAACAAACCAAAAGATGCGCTTGAAGTTAACACAAGACCTGACAAGTTTGTAATAAGTAGAGTTGGGAATTATATGTGATTATTTTAGCCGTTTTATGTTTTTATTATGTGACGAAAAATGCCTAAATATGTTGTCAAAAGTCCCAAAATATGTTATTTAATTTTCATATGTGTGAACTTTTGACTGTTTCATAGATTATTTGCATTTTATGCGTGTATCCAGCGACATTCCATTGGAGAGACACCATTAGAGAGGCGAAATTTTCATGCTACGTGGCAAAAGTTTCACCTTGATAGGGCCCTCCGATAAGGTAGAGGTGCAGTGGCGGCACCTGAGTTCTTCCGAGGGGGGGGGACTAAGGAAAATATGTGTGGGTCTTGCGAAGCATGAGGAACCACACTCGAAATGTTCATGGAAGAAGTGGCACTGTAGTGGTGTCGTTTTTGGACTTGCTTCGAGGCGCAATGTTTCCATGATTCGATTCTACATGTATAGTTGATGTGATGCTTATCGAGTGAGCAACCGATTTGTTTTATCGATCGAGCTGCGACTTGTGACCAGCGGACACGTTTTTCGCACATGCGACGCAAAACATTCTCTTCCTATATTTTTCTGGGAAAATTCGACTTCACATTGAATTCCTCCAACCTTTTGAGCGTGGCAGTACAGACGGCATTTCAGCAATTTGTGTTGATTCCGGAAAATAAAAATATATAATACATGTATGCATGATCCTGTCTTTCCAAAAAGCCATTGGCACGTTTACCTAGCTTGGAGGGATTTGATCACACCAATTACACCAAAACCACAACCCATACTGTAGATATCTAAGGGTACTCCGTGCGACGTTCATGGTGTCCGGACTTGAGAAGCTATCAAGAACGTTGCTATATTTGCATTGTTAACATTTCTGGCGTTAATATTGTACGTGTATGCGTGTGCGTGTTTGACTGTATTATAGCGTGTTGAATCCGTCATCTGTGTAATTACAATTATTTACAGAATATATTAATTACGGGCGCAACCTACATAATTACAAAATTGAAAAGTATTTTTCAGTGAAAACGGCATTTTATGTTATATTGGTTAAAAACGGCCTTTTTATGTGAATAAATATTTATATGTGATCACTAGGGCTGTCAAAAATGTAACCTAAAAACACAAATAAGTAACCATATTTTCGAGAAAAAGTAACCTAAAAATAACCAATGAGTTTTAATGTTATTATCACTTTTTTATCGCTATATCACATATGTATCACGCCTTTGCTGATTGGTGCGCTATATGAAATACACGGTGTGTTTGTTGTTTGCTTGTGAACATAAATACTAACCTAATAACTTATGAAAAGTAACCTAAAAATAACCCAACCTTCGTAAAAATAACCTCCTTCAAAAAGGTCATTTTCTGTTTGTAGTTCTGAAGGAAGAAAATAAACCAGTCCTTCTTTTCTATCCTCTTTCCGAGTTGGTACTATTTTTCCGCCCTCTCTCCGATCTGGTACCATTTTTAAAACAAACCACCAACAGTGAGTTAATATTATTTGGCTAACATCGCAAAAAGGAGCATAACCATCAAAATGCAATGTAAAGTGGAAAGCCGATACAAAAGTGAAATACACTAATTGCAAATGTAATTTTTTTAGTAATGGTCGCAATAATGTTCTTTATATTGTTTCAATGGAACTGTTCATCAAATAGCACGTACTACAGCTTGTATATTAGTGTGAGCGTAAACACTGCATGTGTGAATGCCCCCCGTCCTCCCATATGTAGCACCCTGTGCTCACATTCTTATAAATGTCAAACTTGGGAAAATGGCGCTATCTCACGCCCTGAAAATCACGTGCTAATTCTTGTTCAAGTAAATGCGTACTGTCAAGTGCTACAGTGCAGTATCGGTTGTAGAGAGCTCACACATCGTACTATACCACGCTCCAAACATCTCACGACATCGTATAAATTCATAAATTCGTATAAATTCATTCATGTATTTGGCTCCAACATTTACAAGACGACATCAATTGGAAAATACAGCATAAGCCGCAGTGGCTTGTTTGCTTGCCATTTGAACAAACAATACACTATGTGCATCACACATAATTCAACACTACAAGTAAAGTATAAAATACCAATTTAAACACACAAAATAATATAGTCAAAGATAGAACGAAAAAGTACGGAACATATGTACACACAAATAAATAACAGGTCAAGTTCACGTAAACACACAGAAAAGAAAGAAAGAAAGAAAGCTATGTCTCATCAATCAGCAGCTGCTTCATTTGTGACTTGAACTTGGATATCGAAACATCCGGTTCATCCGATTTATACGAATTTATACGAATGAACTGTTTGTGCTCAATCTAGCATAATCATTAATATATTTTATCAGTAAATATAGGTGTAATGTAGAAATATGGAATACAGGGTGGGTCTAAATGCTAGGGGATATATATGATATATGTATGATATGTATGATATGTGGGATATGTATGATAGGTGGGGGATATGTATGATATGATATGTATGGGGATGTATGATATGTATGATATGATGTATGATATGATGTATGATATGTATGATATTATGTATGATATGTATGATATGATATGATATGACATGTATGATATGTATGCGGATATGTATGATAGGTGTCATATTAGACTTGTAAGGCCAGTACAAAATACAAAAAAATATATCCAGGCTGCATGCCTAGAATTAGATTAATATGGGTTGGGTACATCCTCCGGTTTGTTGAAATTTCCTAAAATGGTATGACGCTATCCTGCGTACCCAAAAACGTATAAATATCGAGTAGCACAGATATTAAGGTGCATATCAATTGATAAATCCTAACAGCAGAAATGCTTACATTTCTGTTGAAATAATCCATCTCATTTCCTATTTTATCCTCATATATACCGTTTTTGTGCCTCTTATCTGCAAAAAGTCTCCAAACTTCGTGGTAAACTTACCTAATAACAAGAAAATATCAAAAGGTAACCTGACGATAAAAAAGTAACCTAAAAGCAAAAAAGTAACCTAACGATCAAAAAGTAACTTTTGGTAACCTAAGAACTTTTTTAATAATTATCGTACACAACGTTTTCATGCAGTTTTAGGTAGCTTATGAAAAAGTAACCTTTAGGTGAGAAAATAACTTTATTAACTTTTGACAGCCTTAGTGATCACTAGGGCTGTCAAAAAAGTAACCTAAAAATCAGAAAAAAGTAACTTTATTTTCGAGAAAAAGTAACCTAAAAGAGTAACCTAAAAATAACCTGAGTTTTAATGTTATTATTACTTTTGCATCGCTATATCACATGTTTATCACGCCTTTGCTGATTAGTGCGCTATATGATATACACGGTTTGTTTGTGAACCTAAAAAAGTAACCTAATAGCAAATACAAAAGTAACCTAAAATAACCTAACCTTCGTAAAATTAACCTCCTTCAAAAAAGGTCAATTTTTGTTTGCAGTTATGAAGGAAGAAAATACACCAGTCCTTCTTTTTTATCCTCTTTCCGAGTTGGTACTATTTTCCGCCCTTTCTCCGATCTGGTACCATTCTTACAACAAACCACCAAAAGTGACTCAATATTATTTGGCTAACATCGCAAAATGGAGCATAACCATCAAAATGAAATTTAAAGTGGAAAGCTAATATAAAAGTGAAATACACGTAGAAATGAATGGAATCTAGAATGAATGAATCTAGATAGAATGAATGAATCTAGATAGAATGAATGAATCTAGATAGAATGAATGAATCTAGTAATGGTCGCAATAATGTTCTTTATATTGTTTCAATATAACTGTTTATCAAATAGCACGTACTACAGTGTGTATATTAGTGTGACCGTAAACACTGCATGTATGAATGCCCCCCGTCCTCCCATATGTAGCAACCTGTGCACACAGTCTTATAAATGTCAAACGTGGGAAAATGGCGCTATCTCACTCCCTGAAAATCACGTGCTAATTCCTGTTCAAGTAAATGCGTACTGTCAAGTGCTACAGTGCGGTATCTAGTATAGAGAGATCACATATCGTACTATACCACGCTCCAAACATCTCACGACACCCTCCGGCTCGTGGACATTTCCTAAAATGGAATTACGTACCTGCGTACCCAAAACCGTATAAATATCGAGTAGCGCGGATATTAAGATGAATATCAATTGCTAAATCCTAACAGCAGAAATGTTCACATTTCTTTATCTTCAGACCTGATATTCCATCTCTTTTCCTATTTTATCCTTATTTATACCGTTTTGTGCCTCTTATCTGCGAAAAGTCACCAAGCTTCGTGGTAAAGTGACCTAATAAAAAGAAAAATAACAAAAGGTAACCTGACGATAAAAAGTAACCTAAAAGCTAAAAAAGTAACCTAACGATGAAAAAGTAACTTTTGGTAACGTAATAACTTTTTAAATAATTATCGTACACAACTTTTTCTTGCAGTTTTAGGCATCTTATGAAAAAGTGACCCTTAGGCGAAAAAGTAACTTTATTAACTTTTGACAGCCCTAGTGATCACATAAAATTCCCAACTCTAGTAATAAGTACCACACACCGGAGAAGCGAGTGTTGGGAGATAGCTGGCATCATGCTGTGTACGCCCCTGTGCACACTTAGCATTGACTTGTGAGGGTCAGGTGTATGTTGACTGTGTGGTGATGTATGCGCGTGTGTTGACCAGTGCGTGGATGAATTGCGTGTATGTGAAACATGTGTGTGAGTGATTGTACAATTTTGCCGAGTCCGTCTGTGTCTTGTCGTGTGAGTGAGCACAACTTAGACTTGGTGATGTTCCGTGCTTCATTCCTTCGTGACATCTAAACAGGCAGTGAGAGATGTGGTGGAGCATGTTGAGTCAAAAGAAAGACGGAAAAAATATTTACATACAGCAAACGCGACAAAACACGGAAGCTGGTAGCAGAGAGAACATGTGAAGGAAGTGAATTGAAAAGTGTAGGTGCATTTAATTATAAGGATTTTGCCGACCAGCAAGACTCATTGATAGTCCTCGGACATATCAATGAACGGAGATGGCGAGACTTAGGGGAATATATGTTCATAACACCCAAACATTAATAATAGCTGTGTTCACATGTTCATAACACCTAAACATTCATAATGGCTACAGGTCCCCCTTTCACAAAGGAAAGTATTAGCCGCTCAGAGGCGGGGGTATCATAGCTGCCAAGCTACTCATTGTCGCCTGCTTTTTATGTCGTGACATTTTAGATGTTGTCACTTGTTCCACGCTCACAGATATACATCATGTGTAAGACAAACCTGTCAGTGTGTTTGTTGCCAAATACATTCTTCTTGCCATTATCGGCTTATGTAGAGCAGATTGGAATGAAGCAGATGCATCCTCAATGTCCTTCAACCGTTGCAAATTATCATATATCCTCCGTCCTGTGCCGTACTTTCTTGTAGATTTTGTCTTGCGAGCGACTGTTTTGTCGCCGTCCTGGCAATCAATCATGATGCACATGTCCTCACAGTGACAGAGTTGGCTGTAGGGTAATAGTGTAGTACTGCCGCGGGATCAAACAGTCTCTTGTGTAGTACGACTATTACGACCGGCCGAATGACGTTTAGAACTGAGGACGAGGAATGCCATCTTCAGGTGGCAGCGGAACAAAAAGTTCAAATTTCCACGCTCCGTTGATGTTGTACTCGTCGATGTTGGATAGCAGTTGAGTGACATCGTGCAGGCTGAACTCACTCGGGCGAATGTATTTTGTGAGTTCACTACGAGTCGGCGAGTCACAAACAGTTGACGAAAGAAAAACAGAGTCGTCATTCTCAGGTGGACACGGTCTAGACAAGTCACGAGGGTTCACTTGATGGAGGTCATCCTCGCTGATGTGCAGCAGATGAAACGTCTGCTGTGATTCCCTGTGAACAGTGTCATGTGTTTCTGTGCTGGTGTTTGCACTGGTCTCATTGTTTTCGAGAGCCAGTGGTTTACTCGCTGATTGACCAGTGTCTTTGTCGTTGGGCACGTTGTTTATGGGAGACAGTGTGCTGACTGATCTTGTCACACGCACACGAGAGGCGGTGTGCTGAACGATGTTGTCACACTCACGCAAATCAGTTCTCAATTTCTTGGCTGGTGATGGAGTTGTAGCACAGCCACTTCGCTTCCTCTTTCCATGAGAATTATTCGACTTGACCCACCTTCTCATGTCCTTGATGAACTTTTCACCCCCTCTGGTGGTCGGAGGATACGTTCTTTTTAGAGGTGACATCTTGTTGGTTACTCGGCGGACAGTATTATTGTCTATGGCAGCTGTTGTTCGACGCTGATCGGTTGCATTTGTGTCTTTGTCTGATTGGCACTGGATGTTAATGCCTGGTAAGCTCATTCTCAGTGATGATGTCATATTCATCCCAGCTTACAGTAACTTAGAGTAGAGTTTGGTCAGATAAATCACGTATAAACGTATGAACGCTTGCGCTAAGATGCGTAATGCACATAAGACGCCACGAAATTGAACAAGTCAACGACCCGGTCGATATAACACAGCCACACTTGTTTTTTTCATGAAAACACACGCTGTTGTTATATTGACGCCTTTGATTTGAATAATTCATGTCCAGATTTGATTTATTTTATTTTATTCAATTAACTTCAGGTCGTTTGTTTTAAACTGGGGTTAATATATAAAAATACATTTTTTAACGTTAAATTATATAAGTGTATTAAGTATTAATGGTATTATTGAATACAACCGGGTTCAATTATTTAATATTATCTCAACCTGAATTGGTGCGGAATTTTCATGTATTTTTAGTTCGGGTAGACTCTACCCGAACTAGAGTCCACTAGAGTCTAGTGGACAGGAGGAAAATTGTGTTTCCTCCCTTGCACATAAAACTTGGATTAATGAAACAGATCGTTTTGTTATTTACAAGGGACAGCAACGAACAATGGTACATATAAGAAAAAAAGTGAAATTTGTGATATCGGGGGCAGAAGCCATTGGCTTGTTTTGCCCCAAAGAATGAAAAAAGAGTGTAAACATGATAAAATACAGAGATAGATAGAAAAAAAAATTTGAGTTCAGTTGATCACAACAATTATCAATTTGGTTGGACGTTCAAAATAATGGTTATACAAACAGTTTACATAAACAACATACAGAATTCACGCGTGCTTCACGATTCGCGGTCATTTACATCCGTGGGACTTGACATTATATGGTCATTGCTTTGCATAACCCCTATTAGTTCATATTTCATCTTTTTGCTAAACAGACGCCTACCTTATAGCTCTTGATCAAAGTGGATAATGTTTGAGATATATTTGTTCAGCTTTTTCTGATCTTAGTGAAGAGAAGAAAAAGAAAATATTTTATGAGCATTAAATTAGAACACTTGTGAGGGATCATAACTTTATCATACCGATGAATGAGACAGAAGTAAGAGCTTAAACTGCATATTGTTTGTCCCAAAATATAGTAAAGTCCCAAAATATGTTATTTAATTTTCATATAAGTGAACTTTTGACTGTTTCATAGATTATTTGCATTTTATGCGTGTATCCAGCGACATTCCATTGGAGAGACACCATTAGAGAGGCGAAATTTTCATACTACGTGGCAAAAGTTTCACCTTGATAGGACCCTCCGATAAGGTAGAGGTGCAGTGGCGGCACCAGAGTTCTTCCGAGGGGGGGGGGGGGGACTAAGGAAAATATGTGTGGGTTTTGCGAAGCATGAGGAACCACACTCGAAATGTTCATGGAAGAGGTGGCACTGTAGTGGTGTCATTTTTGGACTTGCTTCGAGGCGCAATGGTTCCATGATTCGATTCTACATGTATAGTTGATGTGATGTTTTTCTAGTGAGCAGCCGATTTGTTGTATCGATTGAGCTGCGACTTGTGACCAGCGGACACGTTTTTCGCACATGCAACGCAAAACATTCTCATCCTATATTTTTCTGGGAAAATTCAACTTCACATTGAATTCCTTCAACCTTTTGAGCGTGGCAGTACAGACGGCATTTCAGCAATTTGTGTTGATTCCGGAAAATAAAAATATATAATACATGTATGCATGATCCTGTCTTTCCAAAAAGCCAATGACACGTGTACCTAGCTTGGAGGGATTTTATCACACCAATTAAACCACAACCACAACCCATACTGTAGATAAGGGTACTCCATGCGACGTTCATGGTGTCCGGACTTGAGAAGCTATCAAGAACGTTGCTATATTTCCATTGTTAACATTTCTGGCGTTAATATTGTACGTGTATGCGTGTGCGTGTTTGACTGTATTATAGCGTGTTGAATCCGTCATCTGTGTAATTACAATTATTTACAGAATATATTAATTACGGGCGCAACCTATATAATTACAAAATTGAAAAGTATATTTCAGTGAAAACGGCATTTTTTGTTATATTTGTTAAAAAACGGCCTTTTATGTGAATAAATAGTTTTTATGCGATCACATAAAATTCCCAACTCTAGTAATAAGTACCACACACTGGATAAGCGAGTGTTGGGAGATAGCTGGCATCATGCTGTGTACGCCCCTGTGCACACTGAGCATTGACTTGTGAGGGTCAGGTGTATGTTGACTGTGTGGTGATGTATGCGCGTGTGTTGACCAGTGCGTGGATGAATTGCGTGTATGTGAAACATGTGTGTGAGTGATTGTACAATTTTGCCGAGTTCGTCTGTGTCTTGTCGTGTGAGTGAACACAACTTAGACTTGGTGATGTTCCGTGCTTCGTTCCTTCGTGACATCTAAACAGGCAGTGAGAGATGTGGAGGAGCATGTTGAGTCAAAAGAATGACGGAAACAATATTTACATTGAGCAAACGCGACAAAACACGGAAGCTGGTAGCAGAGAAAACATGTGAAGGAAATGAATTGAAAAGTGTAGGTGCATTTAATTATAAGGATTTTACCGACCAGCAAGACTCATTGATAGTCCTCGGACATATCAATGAACGGAGATGGCGAGACTTAGGGGAATATATGTTCATAACACCCAAACATGTATAATGGCTGTGTTCACATGTTCATAACACCTAAACATTCATAATGGATGTGTTCACATGTTCATAACACCCAAACATTTATAATGGCTGTGTTCACATGCTCATAGCACTCAATCATTCATAATGGCTACTTTCACATGTTCATAACACCCAAACGTTCATAATGGCTACAGGTCCCCCTTTCACAAAGGAAAGTATTAGCCGCTCAGAGGCGGGGGTATCATAGCTGCCAAGCTACTCATTGTTGCCTGCTTTTTATGTCGTGACATTTTAGATGTTGTCACTTGATGATGTACTCACAGATATACATCATGTGTACGACAAACCTGGCAGTGTGTTTGTTGTCAAATACATTCTTCTTGCCATTATCGGCTTATGTAGAGCAGATTGGAATGAAGCAGATGCATCCTCAATGTCCTTCAACTGTTGCAAATCATCATATATCCTCCGTCCTGTGCCGTTCTTTCTTGTAGATTTTGTCTTGCGAGCGACTGTTTTGTCGCCGTCCTGGCAATCAATCATGATGTACATGTCCTCACAGTGACAGAGTTGGCTGTAGGGTAATAGTGTAGTACTGCCGCGGGATCAAACAGTCTCTTGTGTAGTACGACTATTACGACCGGCCGAATGACGTTTAGAACTGAGGACGAGGAATGCCATCTTCAGGTGGCAGCGGAAAAAAAAGTTCAAATTTCCACGCTCCGTTGATGTTGTACTGGTCGTTGTTGGATAGCAGCTGAATGACATCGTGCAGGCTGAACTCACTCGGGCGAATGTATTTTGTGAGTTCACTACGAGTCGGCGAGTCACAAACAGTTGACGAAAGAAAAACAGAGTCGTCATTCTCAGGTGGACACGGTCTAGACAAGTCACGAGGGTTCACTTGATGGAGGTCATCCTCGCTGATGTGCAGCAGATGAAACGTCTGCTGTGATTCCCTGTGAACAGTGTCATGTGTTTCTGTGCTGGTGTTTGCACTGGTCTCATTGTTTTCGAGATCCAGTGGTTCACTCGCTGATTGACCAGTGTGTTTGTCGTTGGTCACGTTGTTTATGGGAGACAGTGTGCTGACTGATCTTGTCACACGCACACGAGAGGCGGTGTGCTGAACGATGTTGTCACACTCACGCAAATCAGTTCTCATTTTCTTGGCTGGTGATGGAGTTGTAGCACAGCCACTTCGCGTCCTCTTTCCATGAGAATTCTTCGACTTGACCCACCTTTTCATGTCCTTGATGAACTTTTCACCCCCTCTGGTGGTCGGAGGATACGTTCTTTTTAGAGGTGACATCTTGTTGGTTACTCGGCGGGCAGTATTATTGTCTTTGGCAGCTGTTGTTCGGCGCTGATCGGTTGCATTTGTGTCGTTGTCTGATTGGCACTGGATGTTAGTGCCTGGTAAGCTCATTCTCAGTGATGATGTCATGTTCATCCCAGCTTAGAGTAACTTAGAGTAGAGTTTGGTCAAATAAATCACGTATAAACGTATGAACGCTTGCGCTAAGATGCGTAATGCACATAAGACGCCACGAAATTGAACAGGTTAACGACCCGGTCGATATAATACAGCCACACTTGCTTTTCTTATAAAAACACACGCTGTTGTTATATTGACGCCTTTGATTTGAATAATTAATGTCGAGATTTCATTTATTATATTTTATTCAATTAACTTCAGGTCGTTTGTTTTAAACTGGGGTTAATATATAAAAATACATTTTTGTGACGTTAAATTATATAAGTGTATTAAGTATTAATGGTATTATTGCATATAACCGGGTTCAATTATTTAAAATTATCTCAAACTGAATTGATGCGGAGTTTTCATGTATTTTTAGTTCGGGTAGACTCTACCCGAACTAGAGTCCACTAGAGTCTAGTGAATAGGAGGAAAATTGTGTTTCCTCCCTTGCACATAAAACTTGGATTAATGAAACAGATCGTTTTGTTATTTACAAGGGACAGCAACAAACAATGGTACATATAAGAAAAAACGTGAAATTTGTGATATCGGGGGCAGAAGCCATTGGCTTGTTTTGCCCCAAAGAATGAAAAAAGAGTGTAAACATGATAAAATACACAGATAGATAGAAAAAGAAAAATGTGAGTTCAGTTGATCACAACAATTATCAATTTGGTTAGACGTTCAAAATAATGGTTATACAAACAGTTTACAGAAACAACATACAGAATTCACGCGTGCTTCACGATTCGCGGTCATCTACATCCGTGGGACTTGAAAGTATATGGTCATTGCTTTGCATGAACCCCTATTGGTTAATCTTTTTGCTAAACAGACGCCTACCTTATAGCTCTTGATCAAAGTGGATAATGTTTCAGATATATTTGTTCAGCTTTTTCTGATCTTAGTGAAGAGAAGAAAAAGAAAATATTTTATGAACATTAAATTAGAACACTTGTGAGGGATCATGACTTTATCAAACCGATGAATGAGACAGAAGTAAGAGCTTAAACTGCATATTGTTATGTGGTACAGAATTTCTTAGAGAATAAGAAAGCGGACAAATACGAAGATATCGTGGAAAAGCTACTAATGAGCCTGCGATATCTGGGGTGTTGGATGAGTATAAAATGCACCATTTACGCAGCTATTTGGCCAATTTTGCGGAGATCCTTCGGGTTGTGAGCGAGGAAAAAGGAGGACGGCTCCATCAGGACATTAAAACAATGGAAGATCGGTACCAAGACCGATGGGATTCACATATGACGACATATTACTGCTGGAGCTTGATGAGAGACAACCCAGAAGCTGTACATCAGTCAATCAGCCAAGAAAAGAAAATTCAAATAATTGTAATTTGCCGTGAATCTGGTGCATCATATATATACATATATACGTATATATGCATTTTTTTGTTTTATATTCGAATTTTGTCACTGTATTTTATTTATTGTACATAAATCTTGTAGCCTTTGTTATACCTTCACTATGGATATGCAAAATATAATACCAAAAGCATTTACTTTGATCATGACACCTTTGATATACAGGGTGTTTCAAAAGTCTTGGGAACATAACGATTTTTAATAACTCAAAAACTATTAGGAGTTGAAAAATAAAATTGGTACCATTGGAAAGGTTAAAGTTTCAAGTTTGTGGTGAATCTTCAAAGTTGCTCAATATGAGCACCATTCGTCACACGGCAGACATCTAGTCGATAGTCCATTTCCTGCCAAACGCGTTCCAGCATCTCGACGTCAATGGTTCCCACAACTGCCGTTACTCGAGCCTTTAGTTCGTCAATATCTCTTGGAAGGGGCGGCACATAGACTTGTTGCTTGACAAAGCCCCAAAGGAAAAAGTCACACGGGGTAAGATCTGGAGACCTAGGAGGCCAGGGCATGAGAACGTCATCACCTCGCCCAGATCTCCCAATCCATCTACCAGGCAGCCTTGTGTTAAGAAACTGCCTTACTCTAAGACTCCAGTGTGGTGGTGCACCATCTTGTTGAAAAATGAAGTCATCAGATTCTGCTTCTTCCAACTGAGCCATTACCCAGTCTTCCAGCATGTTGAGATAGGATTCACCAGTGATAGTTGCCTCTTCAAAGAAGAACGGTCCATAAACACCTTTCTTGGAAATTGCACAAAACACGTTCACTTTTGGTGAATCTCGCTCGTGCTCAAGAAGTTCATGAGGATTCTCAATACCCCATATGCGAGTGTTATGCTTGTTAACTTTGCCATTCAGATGGAAGGTCGCCTCATCGCTAAAAACAAGCCGGTCATCAAAGCCGTTATCTTCCAACTTCTCTTGCATTGCAATGCAAAAGTCACGGCGAAGTGGCTTATCACTGTCCTTCAACTTTTGGACCAACTTGAGCTTGTAAGGTACCATTTTCAGTCGTTTCCTTACGACACGCCAGACAGTTGCTGGAGCAAGCGGAAGTTCCCTGCTGGCTCTTCTCACTGATTTACGGGGGCTCCGCTGAAAGGCTGTTCGAACTTGCTCAACTGCATCTTCTGAAGTTGAAGGGCGACCTGTTCGCTTACTTGGGCACAAACACCCATCTTTCACAAATTTAGCATGCCATCTGACAATGGATTTCCTTTCAGGGGCTTGTTTTTCAAATTTCCTGCGAAATGCACGCTGAACACATGTCCACGATTCAGTCTTTGCAAATTGGAGGACGCAAAATGCCTTGTCTTGTTGAGAGAACGCCATTACTGCACCTGGAAAGATAAGACAAAAATGATTAGTATGACCAAAAACTTGATTAAACAAGTTTTAAAATGGCACCAGTTTCATTTTTCTACCTGGAATAGTTCATGAGATATACGCATTTGTAATGTTCCCAAGACTTTTGAAACACCCTGTATAGGCTGATGAGTAATTTCCATAAAAATTGATACTGATATAGCTTATAATCCTGATATGATAGAAAAATCTGAGTTAATTTTCGTAATCAACAGCCCAAATTTAGTCAGAATATGTTTTAATACCTTTTGCCAGAAAGATCATGTTAACCAGTGTAATTGATGTTTGACCTTTGTCCAGATGATGACCTCGACGCCGGTGACCCGCGCGCGACCTCGGCTGCCCCAGGTCATGTCGGCCGACGACCAGGTCGGGTCAACGACCGATGACCTCACGGCGGCCACAGTTCGGGTCAGACAAACATACGCCTCACACACACACGTCTAATGTAAAAAACCAAAAACACTAAAATTTATTACAGACAGGCGCGCGTGGGCATCACTGCCCCACGCGCGCCTACAAGACGTCACACCACTCCCGACAACACCTCGAACACGACTCCACACGTATCCACGCTCACACCGACACACGCGGTAGCACACACGGACAAACATGCACAGGCCTCATTCCCACCGCCACAACCAATCAGCGGCGAGCTGGGCACTCGCTCGCTGCCGCGGGGCATGAACACTTCACCAAATGCGTACATACACACACCCACACAACTATACACACTCGCTCACACACTCGCACGCAATACACAATTCAACCATACACGATCACACATGGACACACTAGCACGTTCACGCACTCAGACACAATCTATCGCACACACTCTCTCTCACTGCACACGATCACACCACACCTCCACCTGTTTTTAAAGAAACAAACGAACTAAAGAACATACGATAAATAACGACGAAACTCGACGACGGTCTCCATCGGACGCACACACCGTGGCTGCGGCGAAGCACAACACGTCAGACCCCAGCGTCCACCACGCTCCCGCCTCGCCCGTGCTCTTCAGTGCTCCGCCGCAGCCTGCCCTCTTCTTCATCACCGGCTGCCGCGACAGGGCACAACACCACGACCCCAGCATCCACCATGCTCCCGCCGCCACTCGTGCCATTCAGCACCCTGCCGCAGATAGCCGTGACGTCGTCGCACACGCAGGCCACGCCGTCGTCGTCGATCGTTTCCCCCTCCGGCTTCAGCAGCTCCTTTCTCTCACCTGCCCTCCAGCACCAGCAGCCTCCACTAGCAAACTTCCAGCTGTCCGGCGACGAGTCCAACACCAGTGCAGGCGGGACGACGAGTAACCCTCGGCCGCAGCTCCTCCGCTGCCTCCTGCCGGCACCATGCTCTACTACTGCCCCCCTGCACACCAACCTGACACGCCGCCGAGCACCTCCACGTCTTCCAAGCCGCTGCTAATACTGGAGGGCACTCCACCGCTGAAGCTGGGTCCCAGACAAAAACCACTTCCAAACAAAAAGGCCGAAATAGCTTGTAAAGGCAAACAAAAAACTAAGATATATTCAGAGAAAGGCGCGCGTGGGAATCACTGCCCTACGCGCGCCCACAAGACATCACACCACATTTACATAATACATCATAATTACATGTAGGTGTGTTGATGTTTGTAATCAATGGGGGCAGGATATTGTAGGAGCTAACAGCGTAGGAAAGTTTAAACAGACAGTGGATAGTGTGTGAAATACTGGGAATTTTAGGAAAGATAGGTTAGAGCAGCGTTTCTCAACCTTTGATAGCTCGTGGCCCCCCTCAGCGAGTGGCTAACACTTGTGGCCCCTGCCCTTTAAAAAACGCGGATTTTGTTTTGAATTGTGTATTCAGTCACTCAAATTATACATCCATGTAAGTATCTGTGCTGAACAATATAATAAATGGGACACTTGCTGTTGGGCTCGTGTGACGAGGCCTCTTATGCCCGGCTCCGTCTTGGACACAGCAAGGCGAATATCGTTACCAATATCAAGACGGTTTCTGGACTTCGTTTTAATGGTCTCCATGTCAGAAAATCCAGATTCACAAAGGTAAATTGTGGCGAATTGATCGTGCACTTCGGATGCTTTCTTGCTGAGTAGTGGATATGCATCCTGAACAGACAACCAGAAGCTGAGAGGTCTTCTCTGTTACTGAAGGCGAGCTTCATTGCTTTTGAGAACTTGCACTCTGCAAGCTCCTTTGCTTCGTCTTCAGTAGGTTCAACTTCGGTGTTGAATGGGTCTCTGTGCCATGGAACATCGTCGAAATAAGATTTGAACTCAGCGGAGAGAATGTCAAGATGCCCAATTATGCATTATTTGATGCCGACGGGAAGTTCAATCCTCTGTGTCTGCAGATGCTCGTCCAAGAAAGGAAACGAGGTTGTGTATCCAGCCCTGATTCGTGCCTGCCAGACTCCCATTCGAGCAGACAGTCCAGCAAGCTTGTCTTGAACGTCACTGACTGTCACATCACGGTCTTGTAATGACTGGTTCATTTCGTTGAGTCGGCCGATTATATCGGCCAGGTAGGCTAGCGCCACGACGAACTCTTCATTGTCAAAGTGGACATGGAGGTTATTTTCGTTCTCTCGCAAGAAAATGTCTGTCTCTAACCGGAGTTAATACAACCGAGAGGCATTTCCCCCTCGATAGCCAACGAACTTTAGTGTAATACAGAAGTCCCACATGTTGCGCTCCCATTTCGTTGGTCAGAAGTTGGATGAGCCGATGATTTTCCGCCTTCGCACGAATGAAGTTGATCACTTTGACCGCAACGTCCATTACTTCCAACAAACGCAGCGGTAGAGTTTTTGACGCAAGAGCATATCGGTGTAGTGAACAGTGGGAAGATGTCACGTGGGGTCATTCATTCTTCACAAGCGTGACGAACCCTCCTTTGACGCCAATCATCGCTGGGGCACCATCAGTGCAAATGTGCTTGAAATTCTGCCAGCTGAGGCCATTCGCTTCAAAAAGAGTCCACGATGGCTTTGACATTCTTTGCTGTCGTTGTGGTTGGCAGAGTATTGCAGAATAAGAACTCTTCCTTCACCTTTTTTTCTTTCTTGTAGCGAGCAAAGGCGATCAACGGGCTCTCCGAAGCGGTGTCGGTAGACTCATCAAGTTGAAGGCTAGCCTGGAGCGTACTTTGCTTGATTTCACAGCAAATTTGACGGCACACATCAGCGGCCATGTCATCAATCCGTCGGCGGATCGTGTCATTGGAGGGCGAAACTTGCTGGATATTCTTTTTTGCCTCTGGTCCGATCATCAGTTCCACCATTTTCTCTGTACATGGCGTGATAAGCTCCTCAGCAATAGTGTGCGGCTTCTTGCACTTCACAATTCGGTATTCCACTTCGTAGCTGGATTGAAGAGCAAGTTTTTCTTCTGGCCGGAATCCAAATTTTGGAAGTGTCGCTTCACGGTCGTACCGTGCTCGTTTCGTAGACAGGGCATCAATATTATCGTCTTTCCTTTGGGCATGAACCTTGTCGCGATGGTTTGAAAGTTTGGAAGGACGTAGTGATGCATTTGACATCACCACTGAGCAATGCAGACATTGTGCGCAGTCCACACCGTCTCGAATGACCTTCGTAAATCCAAACTTGACGTAGCTATCGTTCCATTTTCGAACCTTCGACATCTGAAAAACAACAATAACACGGTTATAAATTTGGTTTGAAAAATGATCTTTCAAAACAAAACAAAAATAACAATCGTAGACAAAATTGACTTGTTACGATTTTTCTTGCTGTGGTGCACTGAAGCATGCGATAATATATATGTGAAGTGAACATGTATTAGTGTGAAAATATTTTATCTCAAAACTTGGCGAAATATACGGAAAACCAATACGTCATGAGAACACGCTCCTTTTCTTCCTCTGTCCAGTCCAGTACCATAGTAGTGATAGCGCATGCGCACAACAGACACTGTGAGATATTCCCTCCTTCCTAAAACTCTTCCCTTATGACCCTGGTTTCACCACTTTGTGCACTCCATGCTTTTGCATTCTGAATTACATTTTTCGATGTTAGCTCGTTGCCGCCGGTCGAAGGCTCGTGGCCTCCGGTTGAGAAACGCTGGGTTAGAGGGTTGGTTGGAGACAGGACATCACGAGCACAGCTCATCTCTTGTGAAATAGATAAATGGATAACTAACAAATAACTAAAATTATAAATAATAAATAATAAATAATAAATAATAATATATACACAATGTAATAAATATATAATAATAATAAATATATATAATAAATTTATAATAATAATAAATTTATAATAATAATAAATTTATAATAATAATAAATTTATAATAATAATAAATTTATAATAATAATAAATTTATAATCATAATAAATTTATAATAATAATAAATTTATAATAATAATAAATTTATAATAATAATAAATGTAATGAATATGTATACAAATAGATGAGGACATACATACACATAGTACGTACGTACATCCCTATTCACCCTCCACGTTTGAATCGAAAAACTGGTCTTTTTTGACATACCCAAGTATGACGATGCCCCTGACTTTTCAGATTTTCCTGTTAATAAGATTGCTCAATAAGCTCAATTATTAAATCTACTCAATTAAGCAGATTTCTTGACTTCTGCAAATTGCCTCTCTGTATTATATTGATAAAATACCGCAAACGCACCAATAAAATGTATTACATAATTTGATCTCCCATTACACAGAATTTGCTTTTGCAAACTGGGATTTCTCACTGTATTTAAGGACAGGCGCGCGTGGGACAGCGATTTCCCACGCGCGCCTACAAGAACCCACCGCACAGCAAACA
This sequence comes from Sacculina carcini, assembly GCA_916048095.2. Taxonomy (NCBI): domain Eukaryota; kingdom Metazoa; phylum Arthropoda; class Thecostraca; family Sacculinidae; genus Sacculina; species Sacculina carcini. Next base: position 7,363,150 of record OU696581.1, on the reverse strand, counting down.
CGCCCGGACACGATTCCTCACATACACATCCTCACATCTCAACACGACATCCGATCACCGCCGCGCGATACCAAGAACGCACCCTGCAAACGCAGCACTGTGCAAACGCAGCACTGTGCAAACGCAGCACTGTGCAAACACACACTCGCACACAAGCATACATACACATTGCGCAAAGCACCACACAAGCAAATACAAGAAGTATAAGCCCACACACACACTCACACATCGAAAACCTCTAACTACACGTCCCCCTGTTTCTTAAGAAACAACTAAACAAGGAAAGACACGAATACAGACACAGCAACAATATAAAAAGCGAACACAAACACGGATATATATAGAAACAACAACCAAACAAAATCAGCTCCGGCCGGCCCATCCAGCTCGACGGCTCCACCAGAAACACACACTTGGCTACGGCGAAGCACAACACGGTAGGCCCCAGCGTCCACCACGCTCCCGCCTCGCCCGTGCTCTTCAGTGCTCCGCCGCAACCTGCCGTCTTCTCCATCACCGGCTGCCGCGACAGGGCACAACACATCGGCCCCAGCACCCACCGTGCTCCCGCCGTCACCTGTCCTCTTCAGCACCCTGTCGCAGCCGGCCGTGATCCACCTTCCACACAAGCCGTCTTGCCTTCCGGGCCACGACGCCTCCTGCGACTTCAGCAGCTCCTTGCCTACCTTCTTGAGCACCAGCAGCTTCCACCGACTGTTTCACCAGTTCTGCGACGTAGCCAGCACCAATGCAGGCGGGACGACGAGCAACCTAGGCGCAGCTCCCCGGCTGCCTCCTTGCCGGCACCATGCTCCACTGCCGTCCCCCTGCACACCCTCTTGGCACGCCGCCGAACACCACCTCTACCTTCCACTTCGCCACTGATGCCCAAGGGTCAGTACCACCGCCGCTGCTGAAGTCATTGGTCGATTCATCCCATTCAATAACGAAAACTACACTAATCCGAAGCCTACCATAAAAACCACAATAAAACAAAGCAACTGTAAAAGCCGAAATAGCTTGTAGAACACAATTCTACTACAACAAAACTATGTATTAAAAGACAGGCGCGCGTGGGACATCCCTGTCCCACGCGCGCCTACAGGAACACACCGCACAGCAAACACACCCGAACACGACTCCTCACATACACATCCTCACATCTCAACACGACATCCGATCACCGCCGCGCGATACCAAGAACGCAGCACTGTGCAAACGCTGCACTTTTCAAACACACACACACACACACACACACACACACACACACACACACACACACACACACACACACACACACACACACACACACACACACTCGCACACAAGCATACATACACATTGCGCAAAGCACCACACAAGCAAATACAAGAAGTATAAGCCCTCACACACACTCACACAACGAAAACCTCTAAGTACACTCACATACTCAAGTATAATGCTCCCTCAACTTTTAATGTTGAAATTATTATTTGTTTGTGTGTGTGTGTGTGTGTGTGTGTGTGTGTGTGTGTGTGTGTGTGTGTGTGTGTGTGTGTGTGTGTGTGTGTGTGTGTGTGTGAGCGCCTTTGAAACCTTTGGGTGAAAAGCGCGATATATATATATATATATATATATATATATATATATATATATATATATATATATATATATATATATATATATATATATATATATATATATTAATGTAAAATGTAATATGTGTCTGTTTTATGTATGCGCCTGTGTGTTTGTGTTTGTGTGTGTGTGTACGTGTTTCTATGTGTATGTACTTATGTGTATGTATATATTTCTGTGTGTGTGTTGACAGGCTGCTATTCTAGCCGCCGCCACCACTGACACCACTGACACCACTGACACCGTTACACCAGCCAGTGGTGAGTCGACCGTATCTGCCACCACACGCTACATCACCACGTTGGTGTATGTGTGTGTGGTGGTGGTTGTATGGCAGCGTATCTGGCTACTCACGGCTCTGCCCGTGCTAGTCGTCTACTGTCTACTGCGACAACTGGGTGTGTAACATGCGTGTGTGTGTATGTAATGTATGTGTGTGCATTTATATGTGTGGGTAATGTGTCTGTGTGTAATGTGTTTATGTGTAATGTCTGTGTGTGTCTGTGTATTTATGTGTGTGTGTGTGTAATGTGTGCAATATGTGTAGTGTGTGTGTGTGTAATGCGAGTGTGTGTATGTATGTGTGTATATATGTAATGTTTGTGTGTCTGTGAGTAGTGTATGTGTGTGTGTGTTAGTGTGCGTGTGTATGTATTTTTTATGACACAAACAAATATATTTACAAACGCATGCACATATTCACAACACTACAGTGCAATGGAGGCGGCGTTGCAACGAATGACGGCCAGGCTAATTCGCTGCCGAAGCCAAGCCCTATCTCGCGGCTCCCCTGAACGCTTACTCATTCTTCCGCCCAAGAGTTTGACGAAGTCGTCCATGGACGATCCCATTACACCGGTGGTCTCGATAGCCAGCGGCACGAAATCGTACCGCTGACACAGTTCGGCGTAGCGCCGCCGCTTTCGATCATCTGCCGCCTGCGCTGCTGTCCCGGGAGTGACTGCGCCGTCCAGCAGATGTGTGTCGCAGAATGTTTTGACGCAGGTCACGTTCCAGAGCAGCGACTTTCCGTGCTTAACTGGGAACACGGTAATTCCGTCTGGTCGGCGGCCGTCGCCGCGGTCCAGGCCTCGTGGCTCCAGCACCGCTGCGATTCCTGCCGACGCCAAACCGCGGCGAATGATGTTCAACGCTGTGTGGTGTGGCAGGCGGCCGGAATTGTGACTGCAGTAGAGGCTATGGTGGCCCCATGTGTTGGTTGTGGCACCGCAGCGACATATGTGCGGCTCTTGCACTGCGGCACCAAATCGTAACGCCACACCGACTCGTACAGCTTCGTCGGGCAGCAGCAACAGGCCAAGGCTGGCGACAGGCTGCTCTGACAGCCAAGCACCTCTGTGAGGAGCGGCCGCGGCCAGGAGACGGGCTCGGCACAGTTGGTCAGCGCTACAGGGCAGATGCTGCTGTCGGACGGAGGACGATCGGTCGTCTAGGTGGCGCTGGTTGAGCGGCTCGCTCGTGGTGAAGTCGGGCACATGGTGTCCACGAACTCCTCGATGGCTGCCACCAGAGAGCAGGGTCTGTCACCGCTTGTGCGGTGGTTAATGAGACTAACCAAGTCTCTGCTGGCTTCGAACGAGGCGATGTGGGCAGGTAGTGCCACGTCGCTCAGCCGCCTGGCTCCGATACCTCCGTGGCGGACCGGGAGAGAAGCTTGTTTTCACTGTACATCCGACATGGCGACATTGCAGCAATCACTGATGGCCGATCTCAGCTGCTAGTCGATTTCACCCATTTGTTCGCGGGCCCGGTACACCGGCGCTGCTCTTAGTAAGTATATTGCCCGCGGTACCGATGCGTATCTGCTGAGAAAGAACAGCGTCGGGTGCGAGCCGATGTTGACTAAGCGCTGGATCAGCAGGGACGTCTGGGCCTCGATTTTGTTCAGTGCCTCTGCAATGCCGCCAGTCTGCACTGGTGCGCCGAGCAGATGCAGGTCGGAGAGCGGCGTGGCTTTGGCCGATGCGAGCAGTCATCTGGCGGCAGCTTTCGGGTGCTCGGTCTCTGCTGGTAATATGCCAGTGGCTTGACCCAAGCTCACGAGCTCGCATTTTCCGGCGTTGAGCTCGAGGCCGATGCTGCCGAGGGCCGGTACCAGGCGGTTCACGTCCGCGAGCACCACTACCCTCGGGCCTGCTAGTGTGGCGTCGTCCAGGTACCACACGTTCAGAGGCGACTGGAGAGACTGGGCCACTGGGTCGACGGCGAGGGCGAACAGTACGGGCCCTAGCGGATCTCCCTGCTGTACACCACGGCAGACACCATATTCGCGTGGTGCCGTGGTACAGCGGGGTTGGTTGGCCGTACGCCTGATGTACGAGCGTCAATGCTGCTGGGAAACGAAGTGTTGTGTGTGTGTGGTTTTATGTCTGTGTGTGTGTGTGTATGTGTTTGTGTGTGTATGTGTCTGTTTGAGTGTGTGTGTAATGTGTATTTGTGTGTGTGTGTGTGTAATGTCTGTCTGTCTGTGTGTGTGTGCGTTTATGTCTGTGTGTGTATGTGTCTTTTTGCGTGTGTATGTGTGTGTGCTTGTGTGTAATGTGTGTCTATGTGTGTGTGTGTGTGTGTGTGTGTGTGTGTGTGTGTGTGTGTGTGTGTGTGTAATATCTGTGTATGTGTGTGTGTGTAATGTCTGTGTGAGTGTCTGTGCGTGTAAAGTGTGTGTGTGTGTATGTAATGCGTGTCTGTGTGTGTATGAGTATGTATTGTGCGTGTAAGTGTGTATGGGTGTGTATGTTATTTTGTGTATACATATGTTTGTGTATACATATTTTGTGTATCATATGTTTTTGTACAAACACACACAGACACACACAGTTACATACGCACAGACACACACACACACACACACACACTCACAAACACTCACACATAAACACACACACACAAATAAACACACACACATACACAGGTTACGACCCACTGGCTTAGACAAATGAAAATATCCCAATAAGCATATATTTTGTTAAAGTTCTGAATGTGTTTGTGTGTGTGCTTGTGTATGCTCACCTATTTGTGCATTAAGGGATATTTGAGCTTGTGTTTGAGCTGTCCCGTCTCCAAATCATTATTTATCCCCAGTTTATTTGAATGATTGATTTGCTCTCGTTTCTACTATTCCGTTGTCGAAACTATTACACTTTTCTATGCTCCTCTTATAAGGAAAACTGTCCTGTTTGATCTTCTGTCGACATCTTGTTTTTCTTAGTTTCATACCAAGTCCCCTTTAATCCCTCTCAATCCAAACAACCCACCCTTTCCAAATCGTTTTTTTGGAATCCTCTCATGTATTGACGGTGCATGTGTATATGCATCTGTGTGTACTCACCTAGTTCTCACCTAGTTGGGTTACAGGATATGAGCTATGCTCGGACTGTCCTGTCTTTCTTCCAATATTTGTCTAGTTTTTCTTTAAACAGCGTTAAACTATTGACTTCTACAATCGTCTTGTGTAAACTGTTCCATTCATTCACACAGCGGAACGGAAAGCTATATTTCTTTACGTCTTTTCTACATCTCGTTTTTCTCAACTTTTTGTTATGGCCTCGTCCTCGTTGGTTTTGCTGCACTAGTCCAATTTCTTTCGAATCCAGTATTCCTGTCATGAATCTGTAGATGTTAATTAAGTCTCCTCTCTCTCTCCTTCTCTCCAACGTTGGTAGATTCATCTCATCCAACCTTTCCTCATAGGGTAGCGCACGAATCTCCGGTACGAGTTTGGTCGCCAATCTTTGTAATTTTTCAATTTTTCTTATATGTCGCACTTCGTGAGGGCACCATACAACAGCAGCATACTCAATTCTTGGTCTGATTATTGTCACTAATATATTTCTCATCATATCTTGGTCCATGTGACTGAAGACGTATCTCATGCGTGTTATAGCTGCATATGTTTTCCGGTATATATCATTCACATGAGCATCTGGAGACAAATCATTTTGTATTATAACTCCCAAATCTTTCTCTTGATCAGTTTCCTTCAGTTCCAAGTCTCCCAGCTTATACTCAAACAATGGCCTTTTTTGACTAGTTCCAAATTTCATTACATGACATTTTGAGTCATTGAAACTCATCAGCCATTCGCAACTCCATCGATGCAAATTCTTCAGATCGCCTTGTAGTATTTCACAGTCTGTAGCACTTGATATGGTTCTCATTATTTTTGCGTCGTCAGCAAAGAGATGTATGTTGCTTTCGATGTCTGTCACCATGCCATTTATATACACCAGAAACATTATGGGTCCCAAAACCGATCCCTGAGGCACGCCGCTACTCACATCTCTCCATGATGACGTCGCTCCTCTCACTGTAGTGCTCATCTTTCTTCCTACGAGAAAATGTGTCATCCAGTCCAATAATTTTCCTTCTATTCCACCATAATTTTCAAGTTTCCATAAGAGTCTCATATGTGGTACCTTATCGAACGCTTTACGCATATCGAGATAAACACAATCTGCCCACTGGTCTCGCTCTTGAATTGCATCAACAATCTTGCTGTAAAAGCACAACAAACTCGAAACACATGATCTGCTAGCTCTGAATCCGTGTTGAGAATCTGACAATAGTTCCTCCTCTTCCAGGTGGCGCACCCATCGGTCCTTTATAATGCCCTCACATAATTTGCACAAAATGCTTGTCATAGAAACTGGTCTGTAATTGGACGGATCATTCTTTGTTCCTTTCTTGTAAATCGGCACAATTTTTGACTGTTTCCATTGCAGTGGCAGCTCACCTGTTTTTAAGCTAGTCCGTATAATATCAAACAGTGGCTCAATCAGTTCAGTTCTACATTCTTTTAGGATAAATCCCGACACATTATCCGAGCCAACTGATTTTCTTGTCTTTAATAACGAAAGTCTATTCAATATTTCTTTTCGGTTGACAGAGATTTGATCCATTGGCTTGCATGGTTCTGCGCTCGCAATGCCATGAAACATTTTCTCATCTGTGAAGACCGTCTGAAAGCTCTTATTTAGCACTTCACACATCTGCTCGGGTTCAGTGTATATCTCACCATCAAAATTAATCTCCTCTATACCAGCATAATCTTTCATCTTACGGTTGACATAGCCGTAGAACATTTTTGGATCGTCCTTACACCTGTCAACGATGTTCTTTTCATATTTTTTTGTCTCCTCTCTTCGTATGTTCAAGTATTCATTTCTCGCTTGTTTAAATTGCTCCCAATGGCAAGCGGTGTTACGCTTTCGTAACCTGTTCCACGCCTTTTCTTTTCTATTTCGTGCTTCTTCACACCTTCTATTATACCACGCATTTTTCTTCCTCGTACGAACTTTTAGTGTTGGAACATGTTTCATAATGGCACCGTTATACATTTCTATAAAAAAATCATATTTTTTTGTACACACGAATCATTTAGAAGAGGGGCCCAATCAACATTCTGAAAGTATTTTTTCAATTGATTCATATTTGCCTTTTCATAATCCCACTTGACACCTCTGTAGTCAAATTCAGCAAAGTTTTGGTCCTTGTAGTTTAAACTTGTTTCGATAACAACATGGTCACTTTTGCCAATTGGGCTTTTATAGACTAAATCATTGACAAGATCCACCTGCCTGGTGAAAACCAGATCCAACATTGACGGCTCGTCATTCCCACGATATCTTGTGTTCTTGTCCACCCACTGACTCATGAAGTTATTCATCATTAAGTTCATAAGTTTAGACCCCCATGAGTCTGACGTTCCGTTTACAATCCAATTCTTCCAATCTACTTCCTTACAGTTGAAGTCACCAACAACTATTATATTTTTGAACTGCTGTAGTATTAAACTAAGCTCTTCGAGAGTGTAACGTAACATTTCATCGTATTCTTCCGATCCCCACGCACCGCTTTTGGGCGGGACATACACTACTGACAGATAGTTCACATGATTATCTATACTAAATCTCACAGTAATTATCTCGGCCTTTACGCTGGTACGTATTAAACAGACTTTGATATCCTCACGAGTTAACACCAATACACCTCCCCCCAATTTAATCCCTCTATCCCTCCTGAATATATTGTACCTCTCGTCAATCAATCCATGTATATCCACACTCTTAACCAGTTTTGTTTCAGTGATTGCAATTAGGCTTGGCGATTCTTTCATCAAATAGTCGTTCAATTCATTCGTACATGACAAAAAACCATCAATATTTGTGTACATTAGCACAGTATTTTTACAACCAATTTCTTTGTTCTCCCTTACCTCAACTGTTTCTGAGGCTCGAATCACTTGTGGTACCATTTTTTTACTCTTCCTTCCATTATTTTCCACTGGAATTTCTGTTCACTGAATTTCTTCCTCCGTTCTTTGATCGTTTTTTTCTCTCATCTCTTTTACTTTTTCCTTTAGCACTTCCCTCTCATTCCAGTTTAAATCAGGCTTGATCCACACATTTTGGTATTCCTTCTTGTCTCTCAGTCTCCATGTATTTCTCAGCACTTCATCAGCTACAGTTTTCGATCTGTACTTTATTCTAATCGGTCTCGATTTTCCTGCTTGAAATCTACCGATTCTGTGTACATCCTCTATATCGTTTTCCACTCCCCTCTCCTGCTCATCTACTGCAGTGAGTAGCTGCTTCACTTTATTCTTTTCCTTTTCTTCTCTTTCAGCTTTGGGTGCCACAACCTCTTCTTCAATGCCGAATACAACGACATTTCTGTCTCTTTCCACATTATCTTTCACCAATTTTGTCTTTTCATTAAGAACCTGAACACAGGTTCTTTCCATTTCTGCCTTTTTCATTTCTTTCTGTTCTTGCATTATCTTTTTAAAGTCTTCTACTTTTTCCTCATAAGAATTTTTCCACCCTGTATGCTCCTTTTTTATTCTATTCAAATCTTCCGAGTGTTCCTTATCTTTTTCTTCAGTGGAGCTCATTCTCTTCCTGAGCTCCACATTCTCATTCTTCAACAGAGAGAGCTGCTCCTTCAACATTTTGTTTTCGTTCATAATTTTCTTGTTCTCCGTTCGAACGCATTCCATCTCTGGCTCTATCGTCATCAACGAGTCGATCTTTTCTCTCAATTGACCAATTTCTTCTTGCATCTCATCAATTCTTGCAGCATTTTTTTCCACATTTATATCAACTTTCTCGCCTTTCTTTTGACTTTGCCTATATCCTTTCCCTGACATACTTCTACAAAGTAGCTTCTCTGACAATAACAATATCTAGTGAGCAATACCAGGACTTATCTTAAGACAGGCCAGTCCGCACATAGTCCCCTGAACCACTAGGTTCCACGCCAGTCTGCTGGAGCACTAGGCTCTACCGCCAACCGGTCGAACACACACACAGTTTCACCACACGAACACAGTTTCACCACAAACACCACCACACGATTTCGCTATCCGCCACTGCACAGGTTCAAGTTCAGGTTCAATGAACTAAACACCTTGAGACACGTCCGAACACAATCACAGCTGACACAAGACTGACACTGTGTGTGTGTGTGTGTGTGTGTGTTTGTGTGTGTGTGTTTGTGTGTAACACCCATATGCGCTATGATGTGTTTTATTCTAATGCTATTGTATTTTCATGTTATTACAGGGTGTTTCAGAAAAAATGCCAGGATTTGTTTCATTCACAAAATTGTCAATTTTTGCTGCTCTCATGTTTCCTTTGCAGATGTTGTTTACAACTAGGTGGCAATTAACCTTGATGCGTTTTTTCCTGTTTCAGATATAAATGTATAGTTTAGAGCAGAAACAAAAAAATAGTGCAATTTTGGTATGAGACCAAATCCTACGTGGAGGTTCGCCGCAGGTTTGTGAAGAAATTTTGGCTTCACCGAGGCAGGAACACCCAAGATGACAAGTCAATTTGGAGGATTGTCAAGCACTTTGAGAAGGAGCAAACTATTCACCCCTGCAATAAAGGAAGAAGTGGTGCAAAGCCTAACATCACAACACAGAAACGTCAACAAATTCAGCAGTCAGTTGAGAACAGTCCAAAGAAGTCACATCGGATCCGTGCTCAAGGGCTGAGCCTTACACCAACCACTCTATGGCCAACAATGAGGAAATATCTACAGCTCTTCCTTTACAGGATCTCAACTCATCCTGTTTTGAAGCCCGAGGACATGGTCAAACGCGTTGAGATGTGTCAATGGTTTAATGACAAGTTGGAGCGCACCCCAGGCTGGTTAAACGACATTTGGTTTAGTGAAGAAGCACACTTTCACCTCTAGTCTATGCCAACAAACCATCAACACTCATTGAATTAAAGCAAAATGTGGAGGCATACACAACCAGAGTGACCCAAGAATAATGCCACAAAGTTGGTGAGAATTTCTGTCTACGCCTTAAAGCATGCTTCAACCGACGCGTCACTCATATAGAAAACATGAACTTCAAGAAGTTCACTTAGACAAAGGATGAATTGCCATCAAGGTTGCTTTCGATAGCACTACTGTTTGTTCTTTTGTTATTATTAGTTTATGAAAAAACGGAGATCAAAATCCTGGCATTTTTTCTGAAACACCCTGTAGATTGATTTATTTTCATTGTGCATGTACTAATGTTTCATTCATTGACAGTGTAATTCAGGTGCGCTTGCTTTTTGTCCTGTATTGAGCTTCATATGTATATGTGAGTATATGTGTGTATATGCATGCATGTGTATATATGTGTGCATTTGTATGTATATGTGTGTATATGTAATTGCATACATGAGTGTGTGTATGTAAGTATATAAATGTGTGTGTGTGGCGCTTTTGAGATGTTGTGAAATTATTATAAATGTTCAATAAATTAAATGTGTGTGTGTCAGTGGTGAATTTCTGGTATTCTGGCGGAGGCGAGGCGATGTGTGGCGCACTGCAGCCAGTGTTTGTGTGGCTACACGTGCGTAGAGAAGGTCTGCTACCACTGCCTATCAGAGGCGCCTGGAAGGTATCTCACACACGCTCTCTGTATATATATATATATATATATATATATATATATATATATATATATATATATATATATAAGATATATGTATATATAAAAGAGTATCTATGTAAGAGTATCTCTATGTATATATATAAGAGATCCTCTGTGTGTGTCTGTGTTTGTCTGTCTGTCCCACCCTCCTTGGTCCATTTTCTGCCTGCTACTACTCGGCAACCACTTGGTGTACTCGCTAACAATTTATACCATCATGTTAGAAATTTTCTGGTCTATACGATAGGTTAAATTATATATAATTATAATATATAAATTTTTATATAAATTAATAAAATTTTAAAAACAAAATTTAAAAAGTAAAAGCGGTGTAAAGACAAAATGAGCCCTGAAAAATGGTGAAATTTTGGTCAATATTCTGCCATTTGCTCCTCATAAACCATGAATGGTACAGCTATACGAATTATACCACCGTGTAGATAATTTTCCATTCTACAAGATAGGCTATAATTTATACCCAAAATTGAAATATAAACATGCAAAAATGACCAAATTTGTATTTAAACTTCGGGCGTCCAATTTTCTTTACTTTTTTCTCTATTTCTCGACCACTAACTATCACACATCTAAATAAATTATATCATCATGCTGGGAATGTTGTTTCCTATAACGCGGTATAATTTTTAATTTTCTAGAGAGTAATAAAAAAAAGTTAAGGCGGTGTGAAGTCAAAGCGACAAAGTCAAAAAGGCAAAATTAGCACTCAAAAACGTGAATATTTTGGTCAATATTCCGCGAGCTACTCCTCATAAACCAGCAATGGCACAGCTATACGAATTATGTCTCTGTGTAGAGAATTTTGTATTCTACAAGATAGGCTATTATGTATACCCAAAAATTATTACCAAATTGTGTAAAATTGCCCAAATTCTAATCTACATCCTAAATTTTACTTGAACACTGTCCGACTAAAATTTATTTATTTTTCTACCTATTTCTCAGTAGCTATTTGTTACACATCAAGATATATTATACCATCGTGCTATAAATTTTGTTTTCTACAATACGGTATAATTTTTAATTTTCGAAAGTGTTTCTAAAGGAAGTAACGGCGGTGTAAAGTCAAACTGACATGTTGCCAATTTGACAGCTATTATGCGCACTTGCGCATTACCATTCAATGAATATGAGCAACACATGAATAATGTTTATGATAATGAATAATGAGCAACACATGAATATTCACTCATTATATTTCACTGAAGCCCAATCACAATTAAAATTTTAATATTAGCTCCAAGCATTGATGGTGTGGTCTTTTTGCGTACGGCTTAATTAATGGTATACTATACTGAATAGAGAGGCTTTATAGTCCTCAATATTTACACATTAATGGTTCCGCACGACGGGCGGGTAAAATGCTACTGGGAACAAAGTAAACTACTGAATTTATCTTTAATTTAATTGGTTTAATTTCAAGCTGCATAAGCTGAAGTTACATAAGCATAAAGGCTTGCAATATCATATAACTATCATATCATATAACTATATGCATATGCTGCTTTAGCGGAAACATTAACCTTGAATTATATAGATGACAGAAAGTTTTATTGTTTTGATAGTGTTAAATTTTGTATTTACTACACATGAAGAACAGGTTTAAATTTGAGGAGTGTTGAGGGAAAAACTCCGTCAATAATTAAAACAAGAATTTACAAATTTAGATTTTTCTATTGGATAAGCTTTTTGCTTTTTGATTCATTATATTTTGTTAATTGTTTCGCACGAGGGGTGGGTTTAAATACGAGGCTGCTTAAATACGAGGGAAAATAATTTTCCACATTTAAAAAAAACATATATATTTAGACTTTTTATTGATTTACTTTTTCTGTTTAAATTTATATTCGTTTTTTTATGAATTCAATATTTATTTTACTTGATTAATTGTTCCGCCAAACGGGAGGGTTTCAATGCTAGATGGTGTTAATTTATAAATATATCTTGGAAACATTATGATGAAAAAGTTTATTCACTTTTCATTGTTTGTTCAGCACGAGGGGCAGGTTTAAATATGAGGCGGCTTAGCACAACTATTTTGCCAAAATAAATATACAAATATAGAAATTTAGACTTTATGGGTTTACTTTTTTCTTTTTTTAAATTCATCTTCCTTTTCTCTTATGAATTAAACACAAATTTCAAAGTATGAATGGTCCGCACGACGGACGGGTATATATGCTAGAATTTTCATTGTTTGTTACGTGTTTGTGTTCTGAATTATTCCGCACGACGGGCAGGTTCAAATATGAGGAGGGTGGAGGGAAAATATTTGGTCAAATTTAAAATATAAATAATTAAATGTGGACTTTTCAATCGATTAATATTTTTTAGTTTACCTTCTTACTTTTTTAATTTGCAATATTTTTGATTAATTAAACATGTATTTTATTGTATGAATTGCTTCGCACAAGGGGCGGGTTTTAATGCTAGATGGTGATGTTAAGTTATAAATATATTTTGGAAACATGATATAAAAGCTTAGTCAATTTTCATTGTTTCGTGTCTGAATTTTAAAATATTCCGCACGACGGGTAGGTTTAAATATGAGGCAGGTTGAGAGTTGATATTTTATCAAAATAAAAATATAAACATTCACATTTGGACTTTTCCATTGGTTAACATATTTAAAAGAAATTATCTGTCTGTCTGTGTGCATGCTTGAATACGAGGTGACATAAATCATGTATAAATCAGGGGCTTCAAACGTAAACGAAACGATGGATCATGTTTATGAGGTAAAAATGTCCCGCGGGCTGCAACTATAGACGTTTAATTTCACCAAGTATAGGACGTTTAATTTCACCAACTATAGGACGTTTAATTTCACCAAGTATAGGACGTTTAATTTCACCAACTATACACAACCCTAGACAATAGGACGTTCAATTTCTAGTCTATCAATGCCTCTACCATCGCATAATAGATATAATATCTAGTCGGGTATATTTTAAAGAGGGAATCGATTATCGAAGGGTCTATTGAGCTATTTAAGCAATCGTTTGGTTTATTACGTGGGTGTTTAATATGCGTGCATATGGTTGTTGCTTGTATGTGTGCGTATGTTTATGACTCTTGTAATTGTTGTGGATATTGAAGATGCGTCGTCATATATTCACGTGGGATATCCTAGAATTTCGGGTATATATTGATGTAGTTCATTATGGTGATGTCTTTCGTATTTGCTTCGTGGGTATAAAAAACCAGCCGCAATATTTTTATCAACAGATTATCTTGTGGTTTAATATATCTGTTTAAATTATTAATTTGTATATTCGAGACTAATATGAGTCGGAATATTTCAGTGTTCTGTCACTTGTGGATCGGTGAAATATACTCACGGAAAGCGCATTATCACAACTAGTGTTTATTAATGAACCTAGTATGAAATTACTCTTCAAGGAAACTTCCAGTTTATTCAGTTTAAACTCTGCAGTTTGGTGATGTGTTTTGGAAACAAGTGATTTTACGATCAACAGTCAAAATGCTGGATTATTTGTATTCAACACTTTTCTATTCGTTCGATGTGTATTGGGTGAAGTTGTAATAGAACTCCTTTCACGAAATAAGTTCGTGTAGTTATAAATCTAACACTCGTGTTATGAAAACGTAGAATATATATACTATACAGGTGTTATAACTTTTTTCACTCAAAATCAGTTCGTAAACGATTAGTGTAGCAATGTGAATACATCAACTTCCAGTTCTCACTCGGTCATGATCATGGGGAATACTTATTTAGGGGTGTATCTTGGCCATAGGAAGTCGTTCATTTCCTGCGTTCTGTCTTCGGCGGCCTTCACGTACCACACCTCATTGCGACGGTTCCAGAATTTCATCGGGGCGTCGTAACCAGCACTGCAGCACAAACACACGCGTCAGAACCTCATACATTGTCCATCTAGGTGATCACTGTCATTCTAGTTCATGCTGATTTGAGACCGCGCAATATATGCATCATCTACGTCAATCTCACGTGTAATATCTGGAGAAATCGTAATCTTTCAAGCCGTCGCGCATTGCGTCAGATTTCAGCTTGTCGGCCATTCTCTGCCAATCCTCATTGTCCGGATATCCTCCCTCTTGCCTGAAAATGATAGCGTCACATCATCTTTACCACCAACCGCACACGCGCGGGACACATGCGATCGATAGAGTGAGGTAGCAGCGTATTGCAACGTGTGTGTGTGTGTGATGTAGCCTGACTCACGTCGCAATGGCCATCATAGGAGGACGATCATCCATCGAGATCGAAGGATCGAAAGATCCCGGAGCATCTTGTTGGTGCTTTTCCGGGATGAAGAAGCACATTCTGTACTTTCCGCCGCTACCGGAAGATGAAGGGAAAGAAGCCATTGTCACTGGAGTTGTCATTTCTATTTCCACACCTGTTGAAACCCGTCAGAATGTCCAGCTCACTTTGGGCTATGGTGTTTCGATTATCTCAAACAATCTTCATCACAAAAAGATGAAATCTTGTTCATTGATGTGAGTGTGACTAGATTATCTTATGAATATTGCAAGCTGTGAGCATAAGCAATAATTAATTATATGCATAATTAAGAATAATTAAGCAAGCTGTAAGCATATTCAAATGTACTAGAAAATAGCCGTACACGAGGACAATATGCAACCACAATAAGTGGATTTTCTGCTGTAGAACACTGAAGAAGATTGGACGACATTTCTATTTGGTTAGGTTGTTTCAAAGCAAGTACTATATGCTTTACAAATATGCATATTTTGGTAAATAATGGGTTAAAATGAGAACGGACTTTCCACCTGCTTTGTTAGCTCCGGATATGTAGGAGAAGAGCCTCATAAAGGTCTTTCCTCGTTCTTTTCTCGTCGGAAGTTTGCCGTCAATTTCGGTCGTGGAACAAACCCACTTTTTGCCAGGATACGCCCTGATCTCGTAATTCTGCGTAATTCCAGTTCGCGGGATTAAATATACACATACAGCAATATAATTTCGCAAACTAATGTCAACTAAATTGGTATTTGATGTTTTAGTATCCTGTTCTTGGTATCGTTAAAGAGAGCTTATACACACATTACACAGAAACCACGGTGTTTGATTAAACGAGGGAATTAAAAAGTTTTGGCAACAGTGTAATAAAAACCATATGAAAAAGGATAATAATTTATTTATTTTTACAGCCCTTCCACATATTCTCCTCCGTTATTTACACACTTTTGCAAACATGAAATCCACTTGGAAAAACAATCTGTGAACTCATGAGCTGTAAATAATACTTTACTGTAATAATACTTTTTAAAGGCACGTGACAATGTGCCAAACAACACCTCCGTGCAATAATTTGTTCTCTGTGCCAACACTTTTTGAAGCCAAGTGCCAACACTTTTTAATCGCCCTTCGTACGATGAAAATATTCGTGTTTAATTATTCTCTGTGAATTGCCAATATATTATCACAATTTTTGTTTCCTCCAAAATCCAATCTCACCTCGGTGCTTTTGACGACTTTATAGGGAGCCGATTCTATGTCTGATTCCACAAACTTCTTGACAGACTCTCTAGACAGGGCGAAGTCCTTCATGACCATTCTCATTTTCGTCCACTTCATCATTTGGTGGCCCATGTTATCCATCCACCCGTCCTCGCTCGGATGTGGCTGGATATCCTCCGGCGAGTGATGCTGTTTTTCAAACCATGCCCGATCAAGTTGAACCCATTCAAGATCAAGATCAAAGATCGAGTTCACACATGCGTCGTGGTTTCATGAGTTGGCTCTCATTTAAGCCAGTGTTAACTAAGCTTTGTGTTGACTCGGTCCAAACTTTCACAGACGATCAAGTGAAACGCCAGTTTAAATATCGAATTCCCCAGCAAAACCTAGATGGAGTACGGAAACAAAAGGACCCTTAACATCTTATGTTAATATGTTAATACTGGAGTATACGACTATTTCATGTTAGCGGGTATTCCACCAGACACCGACCTAATAAGCTGTAATTTAAACAATGCAGCCCCCCCACACCATTGCTGCCGTGTTTCTACTCACCCAAATATACCCTGCCTGTGCTGAGTAGCACAACACAGCCACACACAGACAGCTGAGAGTTCCCCGAGACATGATGCTGATTGCTGAGGCCGGTGCTTGTTCAGACGCAGTCAGTCTTAATGCAAGAACGACGCTTCTTGAAGCGGCTTATATGTCGACTGCAATCTAGATACGCTGCTATCCCGCTATTTGACTAACACTTCGGCGTCGAATAAGCAAATAACCACTGATAACCACGCTCCAAGGTGACAACAATGTGCCTTACATAACGCCTGATAACGACGAGTGTTTTCTAAACTGTCACACGCACGTCTGTGTGTATGCGTGTGTGTGTGTATGCGTGTGTGTGTATGCGTGTGTGTGTATGTGTGTGTGTGTGTGTATGTCAACAGTTTGCACTGTGTAGAACCGCGTACAATCACACACACACACGCACACATTGCCCAATGTGCATTATTTTTTTGTTCTATTTTTGAGTTGGCTGCATTATATTCGGGTTTGAAAACCGGATCTAGTACAATATTACCCTATGAACATATTAGCCACAAATGCCCGCATGCTCCCATACTCTGCAATAGGGCAATATGTTCACCTCGGCCAGTGTAGTGTCAAAGGCGTACCAAGTGCGGAGAGTGCGACTGCGGCTTGTGGCCAATATGTTCACTTTTCACCATAGCGTAATTTCAGTGGTTTTCAACGCAACGCACGAGTTTATACACAACAGGTAGCTAGCACCTTACATACTGTACGGTTATTGGCTAGGCTCAGTAATCCAACTTGACGTAGCCTGACCTGACCTGACCTAGCCTAGTCAATAACCGCACAGTATGTTAGGTGCTAGCTACCTGTTGTGTATACGAACTCGTGCGTTGCGTTGAAAACCACTGAAATTATGCTACGGCGAAAAGTGAACATATTGGTCGCAATCCGCAGTCGCACTCACCGCACTTGGTAAGCCTTTGACACTACACTGGCCGAGGTGAACATATTGCCCTATTGCAGAGTATGGGAGTACTCGGGCATTTGTGGCTAATATGTTCATAGGGCAATATTGTAGTACTCTCTTCAAACCAGGTCGCCTCGGTGGACGCTATTATGAAAGATCAGTCCCAAGTAGTATATCAAGAATGTTTCCAATGATCTTGCTCGTGATTGCTAGATGATCGATGATAGACTCAGTGGACGATCGAGAGGGACGGCACAGACCCAACAACCATAGAATAATAACTCAGTATTCGCATGGAAATTATTCAGTTAATGAGTGCTATTTTTGACTATTCATGAAGGCCACATTTCCTCGGATCCCAGTGAGACTTGATGATGATGATGCCATATTGAATTCTAACGCTGGTCGCCGGCAGAGCTCAGAATGGCAGACATTTATACGTTCATTCAGTTGTAAGTGACACGAATCGAATATGCGTTTATAGATAGCAATAATAAGCACACCAATATCAGATAGCAAGAGCGACACACAACAAACAGCACTCAAACGTCGATATTCAAAGTGAGCAACGTGACATCAATATCTCAAACCGACACATACACACACACATACACACACACACACACACACATACACACACACACACACACACACACATACACACACACATACACATATATATATCCAGAATCCAAGAGTTACTCGAAAAGTTGATGAACCGAAGAGGTAATAAATTTGTATTGAATGTTGAAAAGTGTTTGATAATATGATTTTTTGATAATTACAAAGTGTCAGCTATGCTGAGACACACAAGCTTTATACACACACACAGACAGACAGACATACGCTTTAAACACCACACCGCTGTTGAAAATTTCAGAAGAAAATAGGTGAGAAATAGGTGGACATAAATAAAGAGCATAACAAACACAACACAACACTCATAAAACCAAATTTTGTCAAGCAATTTTAGCGTATCGACTTCAATGGCGATACATCGATACAAATAGACACAATATCAAACAATTGTGTGTGTAAAGAAATATGGTCAAATATCGCCACAAACACGTCACGATCACAACTCAAGATTAAATCAGGCATGTACGCAACTAAAAATTAAAATACATAAAAAATTCAGCGTATAAGCATAATGCACAACCACCATCACACACACACACGTACACATGTTTGTTTATGTGTGCGTGTGTATCTGCTTGTGTGTTTGCGTACGTGTGTGTGTGTGTGTAATTCAGTGTATTAGTGTGTGTTATATCAATATTGCAACGAAAAGCACATATTATGTGATTGCAATAAACGCATTAAAAAAACAAAAACAAAACTCATTGACATAATCCGATAGTTGTTTGAAAGAGGACCGTGACAAAAAAACACGGAAACGTAGCACTGCAAATGCGCACGCGAAAAAAATTACCGAAAACTTTTTCAGTCCGAAAAACTTGCAAAAATCAGCTGGATTTGTGATACCAAATTGCGATTGCAACTTCAAACACACACACACGACACGCACACACACACACACACACGCATTGAAGTATATAAATATCCATTGAAGTATATAAATATCACACACAAATGAGCACACTTACATGATTGTACAACTGAATGTACTTTACACTATCCGTTCGTCCAAGAGCCACGGCTCGACGAATCGTTGCCTTATTAATCTGTGTTTGCTGTATAACTTGTTTGGTTGTCTATGTGTGGCAATACATAATAAAATGACAAATTGACACACGCAGACACCGTGACTGAGCTCGCTTGAAAGAAAGGTGTGTGTGCGTGTCGTGTGTGTGTGTGTCGTGTAATTGTGAATATCACACGTATGACTAGACACACACACACACACACACACACACACACACACACACACACACACACACACACACACACACAGACACACACACACACACACAGACACACACACACAGAGACAGACACACAAACACACACACACACACACACACACACACACACACACACACACACACACACACACAGACACACAGACAGACACACAAACACACACACACACACACACACACACACACACACACACACACAGACACACACACACACACACACACACACACACACACACACACACAGACACACAGACAGACACACAAACACACACACACACAAACACGCCCGCGAGCGTGAAAGGTGTAATCCAACAATTCTCTCAACACCTTTTTTTCATTTATTGAGCATTTGTACCGCGCTTTTCAGTGTAGCAAAAGCGCGTGAGAGAGATATGAGTTTAATCGGTAAGATGAAACCTATTAAAAAACAGACAAAAATAAAGCAAAATACTAAATTAAAATGTATATACTCTTGTAACAAATTAAGATATAATAATAATGTAAGTAATTGAGTTATATGATACATATGAGTTAATACATCTAATAATAATGAGTAAAATAATAAAGTGAAATAAACAAATAAAACTAGGAAAAGCCGTTCAATATGTAAATATGAATAAGCAACAAAATATGTGAGCTTTTAAGTTCAGCATATTTGACGCTGTTGGACTTTTATACGCTAACATTGCGCCAATGTGGTGTTTCTCCTGTAGGCAAATGTGAAAATGTAGCGATAAATGTTTGCACGTGAGTGATGTTTAGTGCCTCATGCAAGATGCAGTACAACATAATTTGCCAATATTGAATAAACAGTGTCAGTGAGTGAATATCGAGAAAGGCCTAAAGTGACAGCTGACACACGGGAATAAGTCGACGTTTATTAACACACAGATGTGCCCCATGCAGCTCGCTGCCATCGCAGAACCAAACCTCTCCACTCTATGACGCCACAAGGACGGAAGACGTATTAGAGAGGGCCACCTCCCCAGAGTGCATGGCACAACACATGACTGATATCTGGTACCATTTACTGCTGGGTGGACAGGGGCTGTTGGATTATAGAATTCGCTCAAAGAAATTCTGCTCCGTCGGGCTTCGTACCATGGACTTCCCGCTTTTGAGGCGGGTGTGCTACCACTACACCACGCAGTCCAACAAAATGTAGAATGTTGCGTGTAAAATACGTGCTTTCCATGTTTTCGCGCCAAACATTTTGACCCACACTGGAGTCTTTCTATACTTTAGTAGCATGCAATCTGTTGGAAATTCCCCACTGAAATGGGAAATGGAGGTGTTTCCAAGTGAATATTTGAAGGTCGGACAGAAGGACAAATGTGTGTGTGTGTTTTTTATCTATCTGACATAGTTTTTTCTCGTTTATCGTAACTTTCTTACGTTTAATTTTTGTAGAACAACTGAATTTATTGACTTTCCCAGGACACCGCTGTGTGGAAAATGAAGAGTTGGCTCATTAAGAAAAAGTGGGGAATCGGAGAAAAAGGCTGAGAGCCACTGGTCTAGGATGATAAATCTGTGTGTGTGTGTGTGTGTGTGTGTGTGTGTTCAGTTGGTGTTGCGTGGCAACGCGGCATTGATAGCTCGCATGCGAGAGTCGGTGGACGCCGTGGTGACGTGTGTAGTTATTATGGCCGGTATTGTGTTTGTATTCACGGCCGCCATTCTTGCATCACTGCAGGTTTGCAATACACAACCACTGTCCTATCAGCCTCGCATACACACATATTTCACACACACACACACACACACACACACACACACACACACACACACACACACACACACACACACACACACACACACACAAACACACACACAAACACACACTCACGCACACACACATACACACACATTACATTAATATATTTCATCGCGCTTTTTATCCGAAGGTCTCAAAAGCGCTCACACACATGCACACTCAAACACAAGATTCATACACATGCGTACACACACATGCATACATACATCTATACATACACACACACACATATAGACAGGGAGTTAGTCCTACAGTCTTACGTGACAATGGGAAATGTCAATCCATTTCCTGACTGCAGACTTGATAGCCAAATCTAATTTTTGCTTATATATATATCTATATATCTATATATATAAAAGAGATCCTCTGTGTGTCTGTCTGTGTGTGTGTGTGTGTGTTCGACCCTCCTTGGTCCATTTTCTATCAGCTATTATTCGGCCACCACTCAGCCTACCCGCTAACAATTTATACCATCACGTTGGAAATTTTCTTGTCTACACTTTAGATTAAATTTTAAATTTCAAAAATGAAATCAAAAAAAGTTATAGCGGTGAAAAGACAAAATGAACCCTGAAAAATGCGAAAATTGTGGTCAATGCTCTGCCATCTACTCCTCATAAACCAGAAATGGTACAGCCAAACAGATTATACCACTGTGTAGAGAATTTTCTGTTCTACAAGATAGGTTATAATTCATATCCGAAAATAGAACATAAAAGATGTAAACATGACAAAATTTCAATCTATATTCAAAATTATATTTATACTCCACGCGTCCGATTTTCTATACTTTTTTCTCTATGTATCAAAAACTAATTATCACACAACTAAATAAATAATACCATCATGCTGGGAATTTTGTTTGCTACAACACGGCATAATTTTTAATTTTCCAAAGTGTATTAAAAAAAAGTTACGGCGGTGTGAAGTCAAAATGACAAAGTCAAAAATGCAAAATTAGCACTGGAAACCGTGAATGTTTTGGTAAATATTCCCCTATCTATTCCTCATAAACCAGCAATGGTACAGCTATAAAAATTATACTATTGTGTAGATAATTTTGTGTTCTACAAGAAAAGTTATAATTTATACCCACAAATGATACAAAACATGTGTAAAATTGGCAAAATTGTCAAATACATCCAAAATTACACTTGATCACCGGGCGCCTAAATTAATTCATTTTTCTACCTATTTCTCAGGAACTATTTGTCACACATTAAAATAAATTATATCATCGTGCTGGAAATTGTATTTTTTTAAATGCGGTATAATTCTTAATTTTCCAAAGTGTATCTGAAGGAAGTGACGGCGGTGTAAAGTCAAAAGGACATATTGCCAATTTGACAGCTATTATGCGCACTTGCGATTACACAGGAATATACTACTGTGTAGAGAATTTTGTGTTCTACAAGAAAAGGTGTAATTTATACCCACAAATGATACAAAAAACGTGTAAAATTGGCAAAATTCTCAAATACATCCAAAATTACACTTGAACACCGGGTGACTACAATTTATTCATTTTTATACCCATTTCTCAGGAACTATTTGTCATACATTAAAATTAATTATACCATCGTGCTAGAAATTTTGTTTCCTACAGTACGGTATAATTATTAATTTTCCAAAGTGTATCTGAAGGAAGTTACGCCGGTGTAAAGTCAAAATGTCATGTTGCCAATTTGACAGCTATTATGCGTACTTGCGATTACACATGAATATACACTGATTAAATTTCACTGAAGTCCAATCACAATTTACGCACTTTCGATTACACAGGAATATACTACTGTGTAGAGAATTTTGTGTTCTACAAGATAAGCTATAATTTATACCCACAAATGATACAAAAAACGTGTAAAATTGGCAAAATTCTCAAATACATCCAAAATTACACTTGAACACCGGGCGACTAAAATTAATTCATTTTTCTACTATTTCTCAGTAACTATTTGTTACACATAAAAATAAATTATACCATCGTTCTAGAAATCTTTTCTTCTACAATACGGTATAATTTGTAATTTTCTAAAGGGTATCTGAAGGAAGTTACGGCGGTGTAAAGTCAAAAGGACATATTGCCAATTTGACAGCTATTATGCGCACTTGCGATTACACAGGAATATACACCGATTAAATTTCACTGAAGCCCAATCACAATTAAGAATGCATCATATTATCTCCAAGCATGGATGGTGTGGTTTTATTGCGTACAGTTTAATTAATGCTACACTCTACTGAATATAAAGGCTTTATTGTCCTCAATAACGTTCCGCACGACGGGCGGGTAAAATGCTATTGGGAACAAAGTAAACTACTGAATTTAACTGTGTAATTTAATTGGTTTAATTTCAAGTTGCATAAGCATAAGTTGCATAAGGATATGGGTTACAATATCATGTAATGCCAACTTATGCTGTTTTAGCGGAAGCATTAACCTGGAATTATAGAGATGACAGAAGGTTGCATTGTTTTGATAGTGTTGTGGAAAAACATGTTTTCTAAATTGAAACATAAATTTCACATTTAGACTTTTAGATTAGCTATAACTTTCCTGTGGGTTCGTTTTTATTTTTCAATTTGCACTAATTTTTTTATGAATTGAATATTAATTATATTTTATGAACTGTTCCGCACGACGGGCGAATTGAATGTATCTATAAAGAGTGGGTTTAAATGATAGCGAGGTATATGATATTTTGCTAGCAGTAAATATTCTAGCGATAAAAGTAGAATAGCTCTTAAGCAAATGATTTTGGAGAATGATGTGAACCTTTAAATATATTTTGCGATCTGATGATATATGTATTAGGAATAATACGTAGCAGAATATAGATTGCATAATATAATATCGGCTGTAATATCAAGGGCTGCATTATCGATGTAATCCAAAAAATAACAACTGTATGAATATGATGCATTAGTGGAAGCATTAACCGGGAATTATGAGATAATATGATAATGGTGTAAAATTATATCGCATTATGCAACAAATGTGAATTTAGCTACCTTACAGTTTGGTCCCGATACTATATTGGCGGGTTGAGAGAAAAGTATTGGTGGGCCGCGTGTTTGGGACCCCTGGGGTAGATAATCTCAGTCTTCTGATTACAAATTATGATCGCATCAGTATATTTTGTGATCACAAACTAATAAGTTAAATCACCTCAGACTAGGCTGAGAGCGGTCAAGATTGAATGGTTGGGTTGGGTTGGGTAGGTTTGACTCAGGTTATATTGGGTTTTAATGATAGCGGAAAATATATAAATTTTAACAATAAATATTATAGCGGTAAAAGTGAAATAGTGCTTAAGCAAATGATATTGGGGAATGATGTTAAGTAATAAATATAGTTTGGAAACAGTCTGATGAAAAGATTTCATCATCTTTCATTGTTTGTTTCGTGTTTGTGTTCTGAATTATACCACACGACGGGCAGATTTATATATCAGGCGGGTTGAGGGATAATATTTGTCAAAATAAGAACAAAAATATTCACATTTAGACTTTTCTATTGGTTAAGATATTTATAGGTTACATTTTTTGCTTTTCGATTTGTATTCATTATATTTTATGGATTTGATATGAATTTTATTGTATGAATTGTTCCGCACGACGGGTGGGTTTAAAAAAGTGTTTTTAGATCATTTTTTCAAATGGTTCATTTAAAAAAAGGTTTTTTTTTTTAAAATAAAAATGTTCCGCGGGCAGCAACTATAGACAATAGAACGTTCAATTTACCCTGTAGAATTAATCCATACACAAAATTAATGGATTTGACTTCAAGATGCAGAACGGATCGTGTTCGAGTTCTGAATTATTCAGCACGACGGGCGGGTTTAAAAATGACTCAGGCGGACTGAGGGGAAATATTGTGTCGAAATAAAAATAATTAAACTTATAATTTTCAATTGATTAATATTTTTATGAGTGTACCCTATTTCATTTTTATTTTTCCATATTTTTTATGAATTGAATATGAATTTCATGTTATGAATTGCTCCGCACAACTGGCGGGTTTTAATGCTATATCTATATATATAAAAGAGATCCTCTGTGTGTCTGTCTGTGTGTGTGTGTGTGTGTTCGACCCTCCTTGGTCCATTTTCTATCAGCTATTATTCGGCCACCACTCAGCCTACCCGCTAACAATTTATACCATCACGTTGGAAATTTTCTTGTCTACACTTTAGATTAAATTTTAAATTTCAAAAATGAAATCAAAAAAAGTTATAGCGGTGAAAAGACAAAATGAACCCTGAAAAATGCGAAAATTGTGGTCAATGCTCTGCCATCTACTCCTCATAAACCAGAAATGGTACAGCCAAACAGATTATACCACTGTGTAGAGAATTTTCTGTTCTACAAGATAGGTTATAATTCATATCCGAAAATAGAACATAAAAGATGTAAACATGACAAAATTTCAATCTATATTCAAAATTATATTTATACTCCACGCGTCCGATTTTCTATACTTTTTTCTCTATGTATCAAAAACTAATTATCACACAACTAAATAAATAATACCATCATGCTGGGAATTTTGTTTGCTACAACACGGCATAATTTTTAATTTTCCAAAGTGTATTAAAAAAAAGTTACGGCGGTGTGAAGTCAAAATGACAAAGTCAAAAATGCAAAATTAGCACTGGAAACCGTGAATGTTTTGGTAAATATTCCCCTATCTATTCCTCATAAACCAGCAATGGTACAGCTATAAAAATTATACTATTGTGTAGATAATTTTGTGTTCTACAAGAAAAGTTATAATTTATACCCACAAATGATACAAAACATGTGTAAAATTGGCAAAATTGTCAAATACATCCAAAATTACACTTGATCACCGGGCGCCTAAATTAATTCATTTTTCTACCTATTTCTCAGGAACTATTTGTCACACATTAAAATAAATTATATCATCGTGCTGGAAATTGTATTTTTTTAAATGCGGTATAATTCTTAATTTTCCAAAGTGTATCTGAAGGAAGTGACGGCGGTGTAAAGTCAAAAGGACATATTGCCAATTTGACAGCTATTATGCGCACTTGCGATTACACAGGAATATACTACTGTGTAGAGAATTTTGTGTTCTACAAGAAAAGGTGTAATTTATACCCACAAATGATACAAAAAACGTGTAAAATTGGCAAAATTCTCAAATACATCCAAAATTACACTTGAACACCGGGTGACTACAATTTATTCATTTTTATACCCATTTCTCAGGAACTATTTGTCATACATTAAAATTAATTATACCATCGTGCTAGAAATTTTGTTTCCTACAGTACGGTATAATTATTAATTTTCCAAAGTGTATCTGAAGGAAGTTACGCCGGTGTAAAGTCAAAATGTCATGTTGCCAATTTGACAGCTATTATGCGTACTTGCGATTACACATGAATATACACTGATTAAATTTCACTGAAGTCCAATCACAATTTACGCACTTTCGATTACACAGGAATATACTACTGTGTAGAGAATTTTGTGTTCTACAAGATAAGCTATAATTTATACCCACAAATGATACAAAAAACGTGTAAAATTGGCAAAATTCTCAAATACATCCAAAATTACACTTGAACACCGGGCGACTAAAATTAATTCATTTTTCTACTATTTCTCAGTAACTATTTGTTACACATAAAAATAAATTATACCATCGTTCTAGAAATCTTTTCTTCTACAATACGGTATAATTTGTAATTTTCTAAAGGGTATCTGAAGGAAGTTACGGCGGTGTAAAGTCAAAAGGACATATTGCCAATTTGACAGCTATTATGCGCACTTGCGATTACACAGGAATATACACCGATTAAATTTCACTGAAGCCCAATCACAATTAAGAATGCATCATATTATCTCCAAGCATGGATGGTGTGGTTTTATTGCGTACAGTTTAATTAATGCTACACTCTACTGAATATAAAGGCTTTATTGTCCTCAATAACGTTCCGCACGACGGGCGGGTAAAATGCTATTGGGAACAAAGTAAACTACTGAATTTAACTGTGTAATTTAATTGGTTTAATTTCAAGTTGCATAAGCATAAGTTGCATAAGGATATGGGTTACAATATCATGTAATGCCAACTTATGCTGTTTTAGCGGAAGCATTAACCTGGAATTATAGAGATGACAGAAGGTTGCATTGTTTTGATAGTGTTGTGGAAAAACATGTTTTCTAAATTGAAACATAAATTTCACATTTAGACTTTTAGATTAGCTATAACTTTCCTGTGGGTTCGTTTTTATTTTTCAATTTGCACTAATTTTTTTATGAATTGAATATTAATTATATTTTATGAACTGTTCCGCACGACGGGCGAATTGAATGTATCTATAAAGAGTGGGTTTAAATGATAGCGAGGTATATGATATTTTGCTAGCAGTAAATATTCTAGCGATAAAAGTAGAATAGCTCTTAAGCAAATGATTTTGGAGAATGATGTGAACCTTTAAATATATTTTGCGATCTGATGATATATGTATTAGGAATAATACGTAGCAGAATATAGATTGCATAATATAATATCGGCTGTAATATCAAGGGCTGCATTATCGATGTAATCCAAAAAATAACAACTGTATGAATATGATGCATTAGTGGAAGCATTAACCGGGAATTATGAGATAATATGATAATGGTGTAAAATTATATCGCATTATGCAACAAATGTGAATTTAGCTACCTTACAGTTTGGTCCCGATACTATATTGGCGGGTTGAGAGAAAAGTATTGGTGGGCCGCGTGTTTGGGACCCCTGGGGTAGATAATCTCAGTCTTCTGATTACAAATTATGATCGCATCAGTATATTTTGTGATCACAAACTAATAAGTTAAATCACCTCAGACTAGGCTGAGAGCGGTCAAGATTGAATGGTTGGGTTGGGTTGGGTAGGTTTGACTCAGGTTATATTGGGTTTTAATGATAGCGGAAAATATATAAATTTTAACAATAAATATTATAGCGGTAAAAGTGAAATAGTGCTTAAGCAAATGATATTGGGGAATGATGTTAAGTAATAAATATAGTTTGGAAACAGTCTGATGAAAAGATTTCATCATCTTTCATTGTTTGTTTCGTGTTTGTGTTCTGAATTATACCACACGACGGGCAGATTTATATATCAGGCGGGTTGAGGGATAATATTTGTCAAAATAAGAACAAAAATATTCACATTTAGACTTTTCTATTGGTTAAGATATTTATAGGTTACATTTTTTGCTTTTCGATTTGTATTCATTATATTTTATGGATTTGATATGAATTTTATTGTATGAATTGTTCCGCACGACGGGTGGGTTTAAAAAAGTGTTTTTAGATCATTTTTTCAAATGGTTCATTTAAAAAAAGGTTTTTTTTTTTAAAATAAAAATGTTCCGCGGGCAGCAACTATAGACAATAGAACGTTCAATTTACCCTGTAGAATTAATCCATACACAAAATTAATGGATTTGACTTCAAGATGCAGAACGGATCGTGTTCGAGTTCTGAATTATTCAGCACGACGGGCGGGTTTAAAAATGACTCAGGCGGACTGAGGGGAAATATTGTGTCGAAATAAAAATAATTAAACTTATAATTTTCAATTGATTAATATTTTTATGAGTGTACCCTATTTCATTTTTATTTTTCCATATTTTTTATGAATTGAATATGAATTTCATGTTATGAATTGCTCCGCACAACTGGCGGGTTTTAATGCTATATATATACATAAAGAAGAAATTATCTGTCTGTCTGTGTATGTATGCTTGAATATGAGGTGACATAATTGCGCTGGCTCATGGTTCGCTGGTTCAATTATCAGGGGCTTCAAACGCAAACGAAGCGATGGCTCATTTTTATGAAATAAAAATGTCCCGCGGGCAGCAATAAAACGTTCAATTTCACCGTGTAGAATGAATTCATATACAAAACTAATGGATTTGACTTCAAGAACCAGAACGGATGGTGTTCGAGTTCTGAATTATTCCGCACGTCGGCCGGGTTTAAATATGAGGCGGGCTGAGTGAAAATATTTTGTCAAAATGTAAATTAAAAATAATGAAATTTAGACTTTTTAATTGATTAAGGTTTTTATGAGTTTGCCTTATTTATTTTTAATTTGCAATATTTTTATGAATTCTTCCGCACAACGGGCGGGTTTTAATGCTAGTCTATATATATAAAAGAGATCCTCTGTGTGTCTGTCTGTCTGTGTGTGTGTGTGTGTGTGTGTGTGTTCACCATCCTTGGTCCATATTCTATCAGCTATTATTCGGCCACCACTCAGCCTACCCGCTAACAATTTATACCATCACGTTGGAAATTTTCTTGTCTACACTTTAGATTAAATTTTAAATTTCAAAAATGAAATCAAAAAAAGTTATAGCGGTGAAAAGACAAAATGAACCCTGAAAAATGCGAAAATTGTGGTCAATGCTCTGCCATCTACTCCTCATAAACCAGAAATGGTACAGCCAAACAGATTATACCACTGTGTAGAGAATTTTCTGTTCTACAAGATAGGTTTTAATTCATATCCAAAAATAGAACATAAAAGATGTAAACATGACAAAATTTCAATCTATATTCAAAATTATATTTATACTCCACGCGTCCGATTTTCTATACTTTTTTCTCTATGTATCAAAAACTAATTATCACACAACTAAATAAATAATACCATCATGCTGGGAATTTTGTTTGCTACAACACGGTATAATTTTTAATTTTCCAAAGTGTATTAAAAAAAAGTTACGGCGGTGTGAAGTCAAAATGACAAAGTCAAAAATGCAAAATTAGCACTTGAAACCGTGAATGTTTTGGTAAATATTCCCCTATCTATTCCTCATAAACCAGCAATGGTACATCTATAAAAATTATACTATTGTGTAGATAATTTTGTGTTCTACAAGAAATGTTATAATTTATACCCACAAATGATACAAAAAATGTGTAAAATTGGCAAAATTGTCAAATACATCCAAAATTACACTTGATCACCGGGCGCCTAAATTAATTCATTTTTCTACCTATTTCTCAGGAACTATTTGTCACACATTAAAATAAATTATATCATCGTGCTGGAAATTGTATTTTTTAAAATGCGGTATAATTCTTAATTTTCCAAAGTGTATCTGAAGGAAGTGACGGCGGTGTAAAGTCAAAAGGACATATTGCCAATTTGACAGCTATTATGCGCACTTGCGATTACACAGGAATATACTACTGTGTAGAGAATTTTGTGTTCTACAAGAAAAGGTGTAATTTATACCCACAAATGATACAAAAAACGTGTAAAATTGGCACAATTCTCAAATACATCCAAAATTACACTTGAACACCGGGTGACTACAATTTATTCATTTTTATACCCATTTCTCAGGAACTGTTTGTCATACATTAAAATTAATTATACCATCGTGCTAGAAATTTTGTTTTCTACAATACGGTATAATTTTTAATTTTCCAAAGTGTATCTGAAGGAAGTTACGGCGGTGTAAAGTCGAATTGTCATGTTGCCAATTTGACAGCTATTATGCGCACTTGCGATTACACATGAATATACACTGATTTAATTTCACTGAAGTCCAATCATAATTTACGCACTTGCGATTACACAGGAATATACTACTGTGTAGATAATTTTGTGTTCTACAAGATAAGCTATAATTTATACCCACAAATGATACAAAAAACGTGTAAAATTGGCAAAATTCTCAAATACATCCAAAATTTCACTTGAACACCGGCCGAATAAAATTAATTAATTTTTCTACTATTTCTCAGTAACTATTTGTTAAACATAAAAATAAATTATACCATCGTGCTAGAAATCTTGTTTTCTACAATACGGTATAATTTGTAATTTTACAAAGTGTATCTGAAGGAAGTTACGGCGGTGTAAAGTCAAATTATCATGTTGCCAATTTGACAGCTATTATGCGCACTTGCGATTACACAGGAATATACACCGATTAAATTTCACTGAAGCCCAATCACAATTAAGAATTCATCATATTATCTCCAAGCATGGATGGTGTGGTTTTATTGCGTACAGTTTAATTAATGCTACACTATACTGAATATAAAGGCTTTATTGTCCTCAATAACGGAATATACTACTGTGTAGAAAATTTTGTGTTCTACAAGAAAAGGTATAATTTATACCCACAAATGATACAAAAAACGTGTAAAATTGGCAAAATTCTCAAATACATCCAAAATTACACTTGAGCACCGGGTGACTAAAATTTATTCATTTTTCTACCTATTTCTCAAAAACTAATTGTGACACATTAAAATGAATTATACCATCGTGCTAGAAATTTTGGTTTCTACAATATGGTATAATTCTTAAATATCCAAAGTGTATCTGAAGGAAGTTACGGCGGTGTAAAGTCAAAATGTCATGTTGCCAATTTGACAGCTATTATGCGCACTGGCGATTACACATGAATATACACTGATTTAATTTCACTGAAGTCTAATCACAATTGACGCACTTGCGATTACTCAGGAACATACTACTGCGTAGAGAATTTTGTGTTCTACAAGATAAGCTATAATTTATACCCACAAATGATACAAAAAACGTGTAAAATTGGCAAAATTCTCAAATACATCCAAAATTACACTTGAACACCGGGCGACTAAAATTAATTCATTTTTCTACCTATTTCTCAGGAACTATTTGTTACACATAAAAATAAATTATACCATCGTGCTAGAAATTTTGTTTTCTACAACACGGTATTATTCTTAATTTTCCAAAGTGTATCTGAACTTTCCAAAGTGTATCTGAAGTGTTATGAATTGCTCCGCACAACGGGCGGGTTTTAATGCTATATATATATATCAGTATATTTTGTGATCACAAACTAATAAGTTAAATCACCTCAGACTAGGCTGAGAGCGGTCAAGATTGAATGGTTGGGTTGGGTTGGGTAGGTTTGACTCAGGTTATATTGGGTTTTAATGATAGCGGAAAATATATAAATTTTAACAATAAATATTATAGCGGTAAAAGTGAAATAGTACTTAAGCAAATGATATTGGGGAATGATGTTAAGTAATAAATATAGTTTGGAAACAGTCTGATGAAAAGATTTCATCATCTTTCATTGTTTGTTTCGTGTTTGTGTTCTGAATTATACCACACGACGGGCAGATTTATATATCAGGCGGGTTGAGGGATAATATTTGTCAAAATAAGAACAAAAATATTCACATTTAGACTTTTCTATTGGTTAAGATATTTATAGGTTACATTTTTTGGTTTTCAATTTGTATTCATTATATTTTATGGATTTGATATGAATTTTATTGTATGAATTGCTCCGCACAACGGGCGGGTTTTAATGCTATATATATACATAAAGAAGAAATTATCTGTCTGTCTGTGTATGTATGCTTGAATATGAGGTGACATAATTGCGCTGGTTCATGGTTCGCTGGTTCAATGATCAGGGGCTTCAAACGCAAACGAAGCGATGGCTCATTTTTATGAAATAAAAATGTCCCGCGGGCAGCAATAAAACGTTCAATTTCACCGTATGAAAGTACCGTACTTAAGGAAATGATATTGGGGAATGATGTTAAGTAATAAATATAGTTTGGAAACATTCTGATGAAAAGATTTCATCATCTTTCATTGTTTGTTTCGTGTTTGTGTTCTGAATTATACCACACGACGGGCAGATTTATATATCAGGCGGGTTGAGGGATAATATTTGTCAAAATAAGAACAAAAATATTCACATTTAGACTTTTCTATTGGTTAAGATATTTATAGGTTACATTTTTTGCTTTTCGATTTGTATTCATTATATTTTATGGATTTGATATGAATTTTATTGTATGAATTGTTCCGCACGACGGGTGGGTTTAAAAAAGTGTTTTTAGATCATTTTTTCAAATGGTTCATTTAAAAAAAGGTTTTTTTTTCCAAAAATAAAAATGTTCCGCGGGCAGCAACTATAGACAATAGAACGTTCAATTTTCACTGTAGAATTAATCCATACACAAAACCAATGGATTTGACTTCAAGATGCAGAACGGATCGTGTTCGAGTTCTGAATTATTCAGCACAACGGGCGGGTTTAAATATGAGGCGGGCTGAGTGAAAATATTTTGTCAAAATGTAAATTAAAAATAATGAAATTTAGACTTTTTAATTGATTAAGGTTTTTATGAGTTTGCCTTATTTATTTTTAATTTGCAATATTTTTATGAATTCTTCCGCACAACGGGCGGGTTTTAATGCTATATATAAACATAAAGAAGAAATTATCTGTCTGTCTGTGTATGTATGCTTGAATATGAGGTGACATAATTGCGCTGGTTCATGGTTCGCTGGTTCAATGATCAGGGGCTTCAAACGCAAACGAAGCGATGGCTCATTTTTATGAAATAAAAATGTCCCGCGGGCAGCAATAAAACGTTCAATTTCACCCTGTAGAATGAATTCATATACAAAACTAATGGATTTGACTTCAAGAACCAGAACGGATGGTGTTCGAGTTCTGAATTTTTCCTCACGTCGGGCGGGTTTAAATATGAGGCGGGTTGAGTGAAAATATTTTGTCAAAATAAAATTAAAAATAATGAAATTTAGACCTTTTAATTGATTAAGGTTTTCATGACTTTGCCTTATTTATTTTTAATTTGCAATTTTTTTATTAATTGCTCCGCACAACGGGCGGGTTTTAATGCTAGTATATATATAAGAGATCCTCTGTGTGTGTGTGTGTGTGTGTCTGTGTGTCTGTCCAACCCTCCTTGGTCCATTTTCTATCAGCTATTATTTGGCCACCACTTAGCCTACCCGCAAAAAATTTATACCATCACGTTGGAAATTTTCTTGTCTACACTTTAGATTAAATTTTAAATTTCAAAAATGAAATCAAAAAAAGTTATAGCGGTGAAAAGACAAAATGAACCCTGAAAAAAGGCGAAAATTTTGGTCAATTTTCTGAAGACTACTCCTCCTAAACCAGCAATGGTACAACTATACAAATTATACCACTGTGTAGAAAATTTTCTGTTCTACTCAACGAATTATAATTTATACCCAAAAATGAAATATGAAACATGTAAAATGGAAAAAAATGAATCTACATTCAAAATTTTATTTAAACTCCACGCGTCCGATTTTCTATACTTTTTTCTCTATTTCTCAAAAACTAATTATCACACATCTAAATAAATAATACCATCATGCTGGGAATTTTGTTTGCTACAACACGGTATAATTTTTAATTTTCCAAAGTGTATTAAAAAAAGTTACGGCGGTGTGAAGTGTAAATGACAAAGTCAAAAATGCAAAATTAGCACACAAAAACGTGAATATTTTGGTCAATATTCCGCTATCTATTCCTCATAAACCAGCAATGGCACAGCTATAAAAATTATACTATTGTGTAGATAATTTTGTGTTCTACAAGAAAAGTTATAATTTATACCCATAAATGATACAAAAAACGTGTAAAATTGGCAAAATTCTGAATTACATCCAAAATTACACTTGAACACCGGGTGACTAAAATTAATTCATTTTTCTACTATTTCTCAGTAACTATTAGTTATACATAAGAATAATTTATACCATCGTGCTAGAAATCTTGTTTTCTACAATACGGTATAATTTGTAATTTTCCAAAGTATATCTGAAGGAAGTTACGGCGGTGTAAAGTCAAAAGGACATATTGCCAATTTGACAGCTATTATGCGCACTTGCGATTACACAGGAATATACTACTGTGTAGATAATCTTGTGTTCTACAAGATAAGCTGTAATTTATATCCACAAATGAAACAAAAAACGTGTAAAATTGGCAAAATTCTCCAATACATCCTAAATAACACTTGAACACCGGGCGACTAAAATTAATTCATTTTTCTAATATTTCTCAGTAACTATTTGTTATATAAAAAAATAAATTATACCATCGCGCTAGAAATCTTGTTTTCTACAATACGGTATAATTTGTAATTTTCCAAAGGAAGTTACGGCGGTGTAAAGTCAAAATGGCATGTTGCCAATTTGACAGCTATTATGCGCATAATTTAATACTACTATAATTTACTATAATTTATAAGATTACTATAATTTATACCCACAAATGATACAAAAAACGTGCAAAATTGGCAAAATTCTCAAATACATCCAAAATTAGACTTGAACACCGGTTGACTAAATTTGATTCATTTTCTATTATTTGTCTGTAACTATTTGTTACACATAGAAATAAATTATAACATCGTGCTGGAAATTTTGTGTTCTACAATGCGGTATAATTTTTTATTTCCCAAAGTGTATCTGAAGGAAGTTACGGCGGTGTAAAGTCAAAAGGACATATTACCAATTTGACAGCTATTATGCGCACTTGCGATTACACAGGAATATACACTGATTAAATTTCACTGAAGCCCAATCACAATTAAGAATGCATCATATTAGCTCCAAGCATGGATGGTGTGGTTTTATTGGGTACAGTTTAATTAATGCTACACTATACATGAAAAGAAAGGCTTTATTGTCCTCAATATT
The DNA here is from genome assembly GCA_916048095.2 of Sacculina carcini. Lineage (NCBI taxonomy): Eukaryota > Metazoa > Arthropoda > Thecostraca > Sacculinidae > Sacculina > Sacculina carcini. Next base: position 7,327,373 of record OU696581.1, on the reverse strand, counting down.
TACACATGAATTGTTCCGCCCGACGGGCTGGTAAAATACTACTGGAAACAAAGTTAACTACTGAATTTTACTGTATAATTTAATTGGTTTAATTTCAAGTTGCATAAGCTTAAGTTGCATAAGGATATGGGTTGTAATATCATGCAATGCCAACTATATGCATATGCTGTTTTAGCGGAAGCATTAATCCGGAATTTTAGAGATGACAGAAAGTTTCATTGTTTTGATAGTGTTACACTTCTAAATTACTTCACACGAAGGACGGGTGTGAATTTGAGCAGTATTGAGGGAAAACACTTCGTCAATAATTAAAACAAAAATTTACAAATTCACATTTTTCTGTTGGATAAGCTTTTTGCTTTTTAATTCATTATATTTTATTCATCGTTCCGCACGACGGGCGGGTCTGAATATGAGGCTGTTCGAGGGAATATATTTTGCCACGTCTAAAATAAACACATTCATATTTAGACTTTTCTATTGGTTAATACTTTTTATGGGTTTACTTTTTTCTTTATGAATTTGCATTCGTTTTCTTTTATGAATTCAATATTTATTTTACATTATTAATTGTTCTGCAAAACGGGAGGGTTTCCATGCTAGATGATGCTAACTTATAAATATATTTTGTAAACATTATGATACAAAAAGTCAAGTAAATTGTCATTATTTCGAATCTGAATTTTGAATTATTCCGCACGACGGGCGGGTTCAAATATACATATGTATATATATATATATATGTATATTATATGTATATATATATGTATATATATATATATATATGTATATATATATATATATATATAAAAGGAATTCTCTGTTTGTGTGTGTGTGTAAGTATGCTTAAATATGAGGTGACATAATTGTGCGGGCTCACTGGTATAAATCAGGGGCTTCAAACGTAAACTAAGCGATGGATCATGTTTATGAAATAAAAATGTCCCGCGGGCATTAACTAAAGACAATAAAACGTTCAATTTCACCGTGTAAAACGAGTTTATATACTTAACTAAATGATTTAACTTCAAGGTCCAGAACGGATCGTATTTGAGCTCTGAATTATTCCGTACGACGGGCGGATTTCAATATGAGGCGGGTTGAGGGATCATATTTTGTCAAAATAAACATAAAAAATATAATTTAGAATTTTCATTTGATTAGGATTTATGTGGATTTAATATAATATTTGTATTTGATTTTTTTATTAATATAATATGAATTTTATTTCATGAATTTCTCCGCACAACGGGCGGGTTTTAATGCTAGTATATATATATATATATATATATATATATATATATATATATGGGGGGGTGTACAAGGTCATAGAGATTATCTGGGTGTAGAGCGATATATAAATATCTACGTAACCCAAGTATAAAATGATTAACCCATTACCTCCCGGTGATCTCATACGAGATCACTTTTAAATGGTCATATTTTGTATTTTTGGTCTATATTAACACTTATTTAATCATTAGACTATATTTATTAGGAACATTTCCTTGATATCAACGCAATATTTAAAAAAAAAATATAGATTGATGTAAATTAATTGATACACAAGCTTGAAAATGTCAAAGTGTATAATTATGTGAGTTTGTGGCTGGGTTTACGCATTGTAATGTGTGCGTGTGTGTTTGTGTGCGTGGGCTAGGTGTACGCAGAGACGGTACACATGGTCGAGGTTGGTGTCAGTGTTTTGAACACCAGCGCCAAGCTGGCCGCGTCTCAGCCACAATTACACGCGCTACTGCCCGCCAATATGTCTGCTGTGCTAGAAAACGTTCTAGACAAGGGCTACTTGTATGGTCGCGAGTACATCTCATCTACGGTAATATGTCATTGTGTCATGTGTCATTGTGTCCTGTGCCATTGTGTCATGTGTCGTTGTGTCATTGTGACAAGTGTCATTGTGTCATGTGTCATTGTGACATGTGTCATTGTGTCGTGTTATTGTGTTATTGTGTCATGTTATTATGTTATTGTGTCATATGTCATTGTGTCATGTTATTATGTCATTGTGTCATTGTGTCATGTTATTGTGCTATTGTGCCATGTGTCATTGTGTAATTTTCCTTCGCACATAAACACCTCATGTTTATTTATCATCACAAACAAACAAACACACAGACACACATACATACACACACCCAAATACACACACCCAAACACAGACACATTCAAACACACATACACGCACGCACATACATACATACACACAAATACACACATTTACACACATACATACAAAACACACATACACACGAACACACACACCCAAACACACACACACACACACACACACACACACACACACACACACACACACACAAACACACACACAGACAAACACATACACACACAAACAAACAAACACAAACACACATACAAACACATTCAAACACACACAGACACATTTGAACACACACACATACACACGAACACACACACACACATACACACAAACACACACACACACACACACATACACACATACATGAATCCAAACGCATACGAAACACACATAGAAAACCTCTGCCTATATTTATACGACAACTGTATGACCAGAGAAAGCGAGCTTTGAGGCGAGGCAGCAAAGATGAATGCAAGCGAATTAATATGACGTGCAAAAATGCTATCCGAACTTACAATCGCGAACTAATAGAAACTAACATGCGACACAAGCCGTTTTCATCAATGTGGCGAGAGTGCGAGCAAATCATCGGTCGAAAGAAAACCAAGTCAGCATTTACGATCAATGCTAATGAACTCAATGCACGATATGTCAGAACCGGAATAGACACTACGAAAAGTATACAACAAACATCTCACGAGGCTACCAATCTCCTACCACGTGTCAACACTGGTAGATTGGAACTGCAGCCAATATCGATGCAAGAGCTCTTCAACATAATGACGATAACGAAGATATCAACGAGTGAAGTTAGAGACGGTATCAACATGAAAATGCTGTTCAGATCTTTTGAAGCGATCAGTCATATTCTTTCAGACATAAACCTCAACCTATAACCTCAACCAACCATTATCAACCTCAGCATCAACTCGCGACAAGTACTACAACGACTCAAACACGCCATAATTATTCCGGTATCAAAAAACAACGCAAAAACGAAAAACGACACTCGACCAATATCGATTCTTCCGCAAGTCATGAAATTACTCGAAAAAGCCATACAAATACAAACGATGAACGTTTTAGAAAATAATCATCTCATCAGCGACGCCCATCACGGATACAGGCGACGATTGTCATGCGAAACAGCACTCATGGTCATAGCCGATACTGCCTATGAAGCCATGAATAACCGCGAGGCCACTCTCCTACTGTCTGTGGATCTCTCAAAATGCTTCGATGTCGTCCACCACGACAATCTTCTCGAAAAGATCGCAGCTCACAACATAGATCTCTCATGGTTCGGCAGCTATTTACACGGCCACACTCAACAAGTACGTGTCCAGCACCATCATACATTTGAGCTATCCGAAACTGTTTCAATAGTCGAGAACCTCTCGAATTTCCAAGGTGGAAGTCTGAGCTGTGTGCTGTTTCTCATATTCTCGAATGATTTATCGGCGCATTTTACAAGAAAACACGAACACCATGAGTTACGCGTAGTACAGTACGCGGATGATACTACTATCATGACGACCACTGCAAGACAAGACCTCGCCATGTGTGTGCACAACCTGGAACTGCGACTCAACGTATTCAGTGATTATTACTCCGCGAACAAAATGAAGGTGAACACCACAAAAACAAAATTTATAGTATTTGGCACAAAATACTGAAGACGTTCCCGAAAAATTGAAATCACATTTCAAGACAGCATTATATAGGAAAGCGAGACCGTAAAAGTGCTAGGCGTGCATTTGGACAAACATCTACAATTTACCAAACACATCACCTATGTTACACAAAAATCTACTGGAATTATTTTATGTTTAAACCAAGCTATGACATCGTTGCCCGAACACACATAGGACTATTATCAATGCGTTTATTTTTTCTGGATTGGCATACTGTATATATGTTCATGGTGCTACCGGAGTTATCCAAAAACAGCGAAGCAAAACATTATCCATTTCTGCGCAAGAGTTCTAACGAAAAAACGAAAATACGACCACATTTCCGAAACTTGTAGACAGCTCGGCCTACCTACAGTGGATGAACTCATTAGCGACAATAGAAAACGACTTATTCGAACGATAACGACGACCCAAAAACCCACTGCCTTGTACGAGACATTTGAACCAGCACGTGAACACAACATCAGCTTGAGACGAACAATACCGCTCGAACTGCCGAAAATATCCACGGAAGCAGCTCGCAAACGTATAAACTATGAAACGGCCAAAACTGCCATGTTAAATGCTGCCATGTTTGTGTGTGTATGTTTATACGTGTGTGTGTATGTGTATATGTGTATGTATGCTTGTATGTATATTTTTCAATGATAAGCGTGTACCCAGCGATTGCAATAAAGCATTGATTGATTGATTGACACACACACACACACACACACAAACAAACACAGACACACACACACACACACAAACACAAAGACACATACCCAAACACACATATAGACAAACACACACACAAACAAACACAGACACACATACACACACACACACACACACAAACAAACACAATCATACACACCCAAACACATACACAAACAAACACAAACAGACAAACAAACACAGACACACACACACACACACACACACACACACACAAACAAACACACACACCCACAAACACAAGCATACACACCCAAACACATACACAAACAAACACAAACACACACAGACAAACAAAGACAGACACACACATACACAAAGAAACACATATAGACACACACGCACACACACACACACAAACACACACACATACATACACACAAACAAAGAGAGACAGAAATGGTGGCACGCGGCACGACGGGCAGAGATGAAGTATATGCGAATTTTGTATGTGACATTGTGACGTTGGACTCTGTAGTTGTATTGTATTGCACGGGTTCTCAACCGGGGGTATCCATACCCCTTGGGGTGTGGGAACAAAATAACGGGTGTGTGGGAATATATTTATGGGTACTGCATAAATCATCAACTGTTTAACCGTTGTCTGGTCAGGCTTCGCCCTGCTACTGGTAACCGTGTAATTCCAGCACAACCAGATTCATGGTCGAGTTGTCGGCGACTAAACCGGCTCCCCCTAACTGTTCTGCAGTGAGGAGGGTGGCTAGACACCCGACAGGAAAAAAACAAAACCTGTTTCAAGGGCGGATGAGCTATCTGATAGCCATCGGCCATCTAGCATGTTCCAGTTTGCAAACGTGTTTTCATTTTTCTATTTGTGCCTACTCCCTGCTCGCTGTGATGTTCCTGTCGGTTGTCTTTTTCGCGCCTGTGTATAAATATGTGCGCTATATTAAATATATGTTGTTGTTGTTGTTGTTTGTTGTTTATCAATAATATAATTATCAATGGGTGTTATTTGCTAGTAGTGCTTACCTAGTACAGTATATTCAAGCGATTGAAATGCTCATGGATCTGGGAGACATACTGACAAATAATAGCATTGGTGATAATTATTTGAACAGTCAAGTATAGTCAGGGGTATGGGAGCATATTCAACAATCCATCGGGGTATGGAACTATCAAAAGATTATGATCCCCTTATGTAGTGGATGTGCTGTGTTGGTGACTGCTGATGCGAGTGTTTGTGTGCCTCTCATGTCTAGGTGGTGTGTCAGTTTGAGGATTTTTGTTTCGTGATTGAGTTGGCCTGCTGGTGTGGTGCCTGCACATCCTGTGATCGTTCTGAATGCGGTGTTTTGAAGTATTTGTGTGCTTGTGTGGCGTGTTGCGAGATTGCTAGCCCATGTTGTGATGGTATATTCAATGTCATCGATGCTATCGATTTTGTTATCATCTGTCAGATACGCGGTCTCGTGACGGAGTCCAGCCTGCAGGAGGACGGCAGTGGCGCCTCGGCACAGCTCGAGCGTCAAACCCTGGAACTGTGGTCGCGCATGTATCAGGCCTCGCTGAATTCAGTGGTGGCTGCGCCGGCTATCGGTCCCGTTGTCGATGCTGATGCAGTGATGGGTGCCGGCAGGCTGTGGCTGCGACGCGTCGGCGGCTCACTATCTCTACTCAACTGGGACTCGCTCAAGGTCACTCGGGGTCAAGTGGTGGTGGTGGTATGGCTTGTGTGTAGATCGGTGCAAAGTGCCAAGTTTTAATTTTCTGATTGTTCTTGTTGGACTCCGTGGTGTAGTGATAACTTACCCGCCTCACAAACGAGAGGTCCGTGGTTCGAAATTGGCGTAGGAGAATTTCTTTGGGCGAATTCTATAATCCAACAGCCCTTGTTCACCCAGCAGTAAATGATGGTACCAGATATCAGTCATGTGTTGTGTCATTCATTCTGGGGAGGTGGCCCTCTCTAATACTTCTTCCGTACTTGTGGCGCCATAGCGTGGAGGGTTGGTTCTGCGATGGCAGCGAGCTGCACGGTGTACACCTGTGTGTGTTCATAAGCTTCGACGTCTTCCCGCGTAGCAGCTGTCACTTAGGCCTTTAACCTTTAACCTTAATGAGGGAGAAGGTAGTGAGTTGCCTCACATTTCGCTCATGTTTGGTTGTATTTAACATCGGTAGGCTAGCTTATATGCAGGCCGCATCAATGGTAATACTCGCCCCATTGGTGGGAAATGGAGGGTTTGCCAAATGGCGAATTAACGGTCGTACACAAGCACAAATGTGTGTGTTTGTTTTTATCAAACCGAATTCCTTTATTCTCGTATCTATTCATCATTGTTTATCACTTTCTCTGTGTTTGTGATTTTTTTTCTCATTCTTGCTCTCTCTGTGTGTGTGTCTCTGTTTTTCTGTTTCTCTTTCTTTCTCTGTGCTTGTGTCTCTGTTTCTCTTTCTTTCTGTGTGTATGTCTGTTTATTTTTCTCTTTTTCTCTCTGTGTCTCTGTGTCTCTGTTTCCCTGAATATGTGTGTCTCTGTTTTTCTTTTATTATCTGTGTGTGTGTGTGTCTCTGTTTTTCTTTCTTTTCTCCTCTCTCACTGTCTATATGTGTGTGTATGTGTGTTTGTGAGCTAGTCGGCGGCCAGTAGTAATGTTGGCACGGTGTTATCATTGTTGGACTCTTGCTGGTCGGTTATGATTAGCAATACGGCCAAGCTCATCTCACTGCTCACCACGTTGGTGTCTGTCGTGCTGGGCGGAGGATTCGCCGTGCTCAATACTCTCATCAATCTGGTCACTACTCAACAAACACACACACACACACAACATTACATTACATTAACCCATTACCTCCCATTGATTTCGTATGATATCACCTGAAAAAGACCATATTTTGTAGTTTTTTATACCTATATTAACCCTATAACGCCGACCGTGTCGATTTGGTAACGTTTGATTCATTGGTTTACTGTGCTGATAATATCCTAAATAGAAGCAACTGCCGAATGTCACGACTTCTACACGATGCATCGATCATAGTGGAAGAAGGGTGGTAATTTTGTTTCGTGTTACCAGGTGCAACGAAATCGAAATAGACAACAACAAAATACCGCGGATTTTTTTTTGGGAAAAACGGAAACAATTCCGACGTTATAGAGTTAACATGTATTTACTGATTAGGCTATATTTATCCGGAACATTTCCTTAATTTAAATGCAACTTTTTCAAAACGAATCGATGATTGTGTGTGTATTCATGTGTGTGTTTGTATATTTATGTGTTTTTTCATGTATGTAAATGTATTGTGTATGTTTGTATCAATTTTTGTTTGTGTGTATTCATGTGTGTGTGTGTGTGTGTCCTCATCTCTCCTCCTCATCTCTTTCTCTTAGGTCTTCTAACGATCCTTTTCTACTAGTTGAACCTTCCTTTCCTTCTAGGCATTCTCACTACAATCGTTGTTTCTCTATCTTAGGACCTCGTATTTACAATACGCTTTCTCCCTCAATACGCTCAATCAAATCTCTATCTCTTTTCAAAAAACATACTAAAAATTTCTTTCTCACTAAGTCTTATTACTGTCTTAATAATATTGTATATATCAGTACTGAATATAAGGTCTGATTGTTTCCTAATTCTGTCTTCTATGTGTATGTGCTTCATGCGTGTGTCTTCTGTTCTTGTGTCTTTATGTTTCTCCATTGTATGCTGTATGTGTGTTGTTGTGTTGAGCTCTGTTATCTGTGTTTGTGTGTCTGTTGTGTTGTGTTCTCTGTCTATTTGTTTGAGTGTATGTCTTTGTGTGTCTGATATGTTGTGTTTTCTGGTTTGTATTTGTGTGTCTATTGTGTTGTGATTTGTCAATCTGAGTGTATGTCGTTGTATGCCTGTTGTGTTGTCTTAATGTGTTGTATGTTGGGTTGTCTTCTGTGCTGTATGTCGGCTTTGCTATCTTATTCAATATGTATGTGTGTGTGTGCGTGTGCATTTTTGTGTTTTTGAGTATGTAAACGTGAGTGTATGTTCGTGATTGTGCGCATATGTACTTGTCTATATGTCTGTTATATGTCTGTTTTGTGTGTGTGTATGGGTTTGTGTATGTAGGTGAGTGTGTGTGTTCGTGATTGTGTATGTGTATGACTCTTGTGCTTGTGTGTGTGTGTATGTTGTGTGTGTGTGAGTGTGTGTGTGAGCGCTTTTGAGACCATCGGGTGAAAAGCGCGATATATATGTCTTAATGTAATGATATGTGTGTGTGTGTGTGTGTGTGTGTGTGTGAGAGTGTAGATAGTGTTTTTGACTGCGCTGTTCTACTTGTTGAGTGCCAGTGGTAGGTTGTACCGTCCCGCCGAGCTGCTCATGAAACTGGCTCCAGTGGCTACTAACGCCGGCGTCACTGGCAGGTGCACACGCGCATACAAATACACACTGACACACACACACACACACTGACACAAATTAACAGACACAATTATGCTGTCACATACATGTGTATGTGTGTTTGTATGTCAGTTTGTGTGCATGTGTGTGTGTGTGTGTGTGTGTGTGTGTGTGTGTGTGTGTGTGTGTGTGTGTGTGTGTGTGTGTGTGT
>OU696581.1:7293265-7313265 GCA_916048095.2 Sacculina carcini | reverse complement strand
TTGGTGTATGAAGGTATGGTTCTATATGCTGAGTATACATTGGCGGTGGTTATGATGGTGAGTCATTTTGTGCGCTTCATATATATATATATATATATATATATATATATATATATGTGTGTGTGTGTGTGTGTGTGTGTATCTGTGTGTGTATGTGTGTGTGTATATATACATGTATGTGCATATACATTTGTATGTGTGTGTTTGTTTGTGTCTATGTGTGTGTATATGCATGTGCATGTGTGTATATACCTGTGTACGTGTGTTTGTGTCTATGTGTGTGTGTGTATTTGTATGCCTTTGTGTGTCCCATGTGTGTCTGTGTGTGCGTGTGTGTGTGTGTGCATGCGCAATCTATTTTGTATTTCTCAACCCCTCTCTACAACAACAACAATGTATTTGTATAGCGCTCACATAGAAACAAGAGCGAAAGAGACAACAATGAGAAACAACAGTACACGATATCAAGATGTGAGAAAAGAAGTAGAAAATTCACAGAAAGGAAAAAAATGGAGATAAATAAAATGAAAATAAGTAAAAACATAAGTAATTGTAAATTAGAGTCATAGGGAAGCGTAAGGTGTAAGAGTGCGAGAAGTGGGATCAAAAGATTTAGCAAAAAGATATTTACGAAGTGAGGAGGAAAATCTACTAAAGGATGAAGAGGAAGTGGTTGAGGAAGGAAGATCATTGTAGACCCGAGGCTCATAGGAAGAAAAGGATTTTGCGGACCAAGGTGACTCGTTGATAGCGCGAGGATAGGATAAAGGACGATGAACACGAGAATTAAAGTCACTAGAAGAAACTAGAAGATCAAAAAGATAGGACGGGAAGAGCTATTGTGAAGAATTTTATATATGAGACAACACAGCCGAAAATGAATCCTAGGAATGATGGGAAGCCAGTGGAATTGGAACAAGAATTGAGAGGTATGGCGGCAAGGTGTAGGATGGAGCACTAAACGACTGTATTGATTAATTATTTTTGAAGGATTTTCAGGGATTTGTTGGTAAGAATGTAGTGGAGTGAGCTGCAATAATCAAGACGAGAAAGAACAAGAGACTGTATTAATTTAATAGAAGAAAGCTGGTCTAAACAGGATCGAATAGGGTATAGACTGCGTAAAATCAAACGACAGGTGCGCGAAATAGAGACAACATTGTTTGACAAGGACAAGTTGGAATCGAAGATAACACCCAAGTTTCAAACAGAGGAAGATACAGCGAGTGGGAGTAATGGAGAAGAAATGCGCGGAGGGTGTAGGATAAGAAATTCCGACTTAGAAGTTTTGAGAATGAGGCGACGAGAAGTGGTCCAGGACGTAATATCAGAGAGAATATCACTGAGAAGAGTGGCATGAGAGAAGGGACAAGGAATTAGGAGTTGTATGTCATCGGCATAAATATGGAAAGGAATGTTGTATTCTCAAAGGACAGGACAGAGAGAAGACATGTAAAGATTGAACAGAGTGGGTCCCAAGGTAGAACCTTGAGGGACACCAGAAATAAGAGAAGCAGATTTTGAAACAGTTGAATTGAAGTTTACTGAAAAAGTGCGACCAGAGAGAGAGGATTTGAGGAGAGACAATGTTGACGAGGATAGACCCAAAGAAGAAAGATCATTGATAAGAATGGCATGATTGACAAGATCAAAGGCTAGAGACATATCGAGAAGAACAAGGAGAACTGATTGACGATAGGAAAATTTAGATATGATTCCATGAGTAACTGAAATAAGGACGGATTCCGTAGAGTGACAGGAGCGAAAGCCAGATTGGAAAGGAAGAAGGACCTGGGAAATAGGGGGAGACAACTGGGAAAAAATCGCTGATTCAAGGAGTTTTGAAGTAAAGCTATGAAGAGATATAGGACGGCAATTAGCGCATTGTAGTGTCTCTGGTGATCCATTATTGTCTCTCATATTGTGTTTGTTGCGTTTGTGCGGTTATTGAGACGATGACGTGTAACTGTTCAGCCAATCGGGTAACAGGGCGTAACAATTGCGAGGTCAAATGGTAAGTTCGATCGGGGTTGGATTTCAGTCTTTGGGTAGGTCTTGTGTCGTGTGTTTGTGTAATATAGTGTTGTTTTGTGCCACGCCTTTTTCCATGTCCCGACGTTATATTTGGCGACGAGGTTTTTTTTCTTCAATTTAGTTGGCTTATTCATAATCTAGTATGAATAACAACGGTATCCCACCACCGGACCAGTTCTTGCCTCGTCCAGGGAAGCCTCAGGTTCCATGGATCGAGTGGCTTGAAACTTTTGTGAATTACTTGGAGGCAGTGGGCGGCGACACGTACACGGATTCTCGTCGTCGTGCACTACTGATGCATTGCATTGGCGCCGAGGCTGCGCGCGCCTACAAGGCGTTGCCAACGGAAGCGAAGAGAGAAGGCGAATCCGAGACTGACAAGTTGAAGCGGCAGCTCACTCAACACTACGCTCCGAAAGTGAACGTGATCGCCGAGCGGTTTGCCTTTCAACAGCGACGCCAACGGGAGTCCGAGTCGACAGCAGATTTTATCTCTGCGCTCCGCACTCTAGCGCTCAATTGTCAGTATGGTGCACTCACAGACGAACTAGTGCGTGATCAGGTCGTCGGGTACACAGTGCACAAGCGCCTGCGGGAACGGTTTCTCCAGGAGCCAACGCTGACGCTGGACTCTCTTCTGCGAATAGCTGAGGCCTATGAGACTTCACGGGAGCATTCCTCCAAAATGACACGGGATACTGATAACGTCGGCGAAGTGAACGCGACCAGGAGCGTCAACAGACAACACCATCGGACGAGCAGAGACGGTGCGGCTGTTGCAAAAGGTCCGTCGCCCAGTGGCGAGAAATGCTCGTACTGCGGCCGCCATCACAAAACTCCGCGGAAGGACTTCTGCCCTGCACACAAAAGCACGTGCAACGCATGTGGACGGAACGGCCATTGGGCGGTGGTCTGCCGATCGAAAGGGAAATCATCACGCGACACAAAGGTGAGAGGAGTGACAATATTGTCATGTAACGCGCCTAAAGACTCGAAAATGATGTGTGACGCAGTGGTTTCAGTCGATTCAGGCAAGACGGCGCGTCTCCAGCTGCAGGTCGACACCGGGGCCAGCGTGTCGGTGATCAGTCTTCCGCTGGCCAGGGCCCATTTTAAGGGTACTGCTTTGATGCCGTCCGACACACGACTGTTCGGAGTCGGCAAACAACAGCTCAATGTGATCGGCACAATGGCAGCGACGGTGACAGTGGAACAGCGCACAACGAATACCACGTTCTACGTCATCGACACAGCGTCGTCGGAGGGACTCCTTGGGTTGCCGGCGATAGCAGAGCTGGGCATGACGATTCGTCCGCGTGAAGGAACTCTGTCTCAGGTGGGTACTGGACAATACATTTGCCTCCCGGCTATCAGCGGATATCAGCATCGGATAAGATTACGCCGCGATGCTGTACCAGTGCGATGTCCACTACGGCGTCTTCCTCTCTCTGTGAAAGAGGCAGTCTCAAATGAGCTCACCGAGCTTCAAAATGCCGGAGTCATCGAACCGATAGACGCGTCTCCATGGGTCAGCCCGATGGTGGTGGCGCGGCGCAAAGATGGCCGCCTTCGGTTATGTGTTGACCTTCGCGGCCTGAACAACCAGATTGTGGCAGACGCGCACCCTCTGCCGACAATAACAGAGTTGCAGTCACAGTTGCAACGTTCCTCAGCCGTATTGACCTTCGCTCCGCATATCACCAGTTGAGTTTGACACCGGAATCATGTCCTCTTACTGCTTTCATTACAAACGAGGGACTGTTTCAGTTTTTGAGGGTTCCGTTCGGCTTATCATCAGCTGGCGCGGCGTTCCAAAAGCTGCTTGACCGGCTGCTCCGCGGCATCAGAGGAGTTCAGCATTATCTGGACGACATTGTGGTTTCGGGACCCTCCCAGACTGAGCACGACAGTCGGCTGTACAAAGTGATGTCATCATTGAAGAACGCCAACGTGACGATTAACCGTGGAAAGTCAGTGTTCTCGTCGAATGAGATAGACTTTTGCGGCTACCGCATCAACAAAGAAGGAATTTCGCCTCTCCAGAGCCATGTGGCGGCCATCACCAAAGCCCCAGCACGGTCATCGGCTAAAGAGCTCCACAGCTTCCTTGGACTGTGCGGATGGCTTGCACATTTTGTGCCGGGCTATATGATGACGGCTGCGCCATTGTTCTCTCTGTTCAAGAAAGACAAACCTTTTCACTGGGGAACGGTTGAAGCAGCCGCCTTCCAGCGAGTGAAGTCAGCAATTGCTTCCAGTCGGGCACTGCAACCGTTCGATTCGAAACTTGGAATTCTGGTGACGACGGATGCCAGCGAGCGTGGATTGGGCGCTATGTTATCACAGCGGAACAGCACCGGAGAAGAACAAGTAGTCGCCTTCTGGAGTCAGCGGTTTTCAGAGGCCGAGAAGAAATACTCGGTGACCGAGCGCGAGACGCTGGCTGCGGTGCGCGCCATTGAGCATTGGAGGCTGTTCCTCTGGGGTCGCAGTTTCACACTACGAACCGACCACTCAGCTCTCCGCACAGTACTTTCATCTCGTTACAAGGGCAGAGCTGGTGCGCGCATCGCTCGTTGGCGCGCTCGCCTCATGGAGTACGCATTCTCTGTGACACATGTGTCAGGCTCCCAGCTGCCTGGAGCGGACGCTCTGTTTCGTCTGCCAGTGTGTGACCCGGCCGAGTCCGAAGACGAACACGAGGTGATCGCAACCATCAAAATAGACGAAGGAGTGGAACATACCATCACTTTGGAACAAGTGGCCGCTGCTTCACGAAAAGACAAGCAGTTGATTGCCGTGCGGCACGCGCTCGCTAACGGATTTCCTGTTCGCGAGAAAGATTGTGACGAGCTCGTAAGGCCGTTTTTCCTCGTGAGACATGAGCTTGGCTTGTCTGATGATTTTGTTATTCGCAACGGCAACCAGATAGTGGTGCCAACAGGGTTACGCGAGCTGTACGTCAAGGCAGCACATCAAGCCCACGACGGAGTGGTGAGGACTAAGCAGCTTCTCCGGAGTGTTGCTTGGTTCCCAGGAATCGACAGATTGGTCGAACAATACGTCGGTCAGTGCGCACAGTGTCAGAGCGCCGATAAAGTGTTGGTGGGCAAGTGCAAGCCTGCACCGCTGACCAGCGTCCCGCTGCCGGAGAAATTCTGGTCAAAACTCGGCATGGATGTAGTTGGACCCATCAGCGTATCTCCACCAGAATGCCGTTACGCCATCACGCTGACAGACTACAGGTCTAAGTGGGCGGAGATCTGTCTGGTGCCTTCGGTCACAACAGAAACAGCGTTGGAGTTTCTCCGTGTTGTGTGGTCTCGCGAGGGATTCCCCGACGAAATCGTCACCGACAACGGTACTCCGTTCACCAGCGCCGAGTTTGAGAAGTACCTGACGGTGAGAGGTGTCAAGCACAGGCGATCTTCACCCTATTGGCCAATAGGAAATGCTGCAATAGAAAGATTCAACCGGACCTTTAAGTCTTGGATAGGCCAAGTGCCTGTGTCGGCACGGTTGGCGGATTTCATCAGGTCGCAGTTGGCGCACTACCGAAGCACACCGCACTGCAGCACGGGCGTGTCTCCTTCGGAGCTGCTTCACGGGAGAATCATGCGACTGGCGCTGCCCGTGGTAGACGACAGGCCGACGAGAGATGATCCGGGACAGCGTGTGTCGAAGCAACAACGACGGAATGCGGTTGTCTTCAACGCACGGAACGCGGTCCGAAAACCTGGGTTCCAGGTTGACGATTGCTTCTACGTCCGTCGGCACGGGCATGTGGCAAAGGGAGAGTCAACGTTCCGGTGTCCTCTTGTGGTGCAGAATCAAAACGGCCCCACGTCGTATCGGTTATCTGACGGATCGACACGTAACGCGGCCCATCTCGTGCCAGCAGCCAGCTGTTCGTCGTTCGAGAAGCCACCGCAGGAACAGGAGGACGACGAGATTGATTTGCTACCGCAGACGTCAGTACCCGTCGGCGACACTTCAGGCTCCACTATGGAAGAGCCGATCGCCGATGCAATGGCTCACCAAGAAGTCGAGTCGTCGGTAGACTACGGCGAGCCCGGCGAGATACGGCCGGCAGATGTCAATCGCAATTTAGCGGAGCTGCCACCATCTCGAAGTGGCCGCCGTCGCTGGAGACCGGCTCGTGTTAACAAAGTCAGGCTTAGGGCGAGATAATAAGCATGCATTGGGTTTTCGGCAAGTGTTACGTTCTGCTTTAAGGAGGGGAATATGTAGTATCTATGGTGATCCATTATTGTCTCTCATATTGTGTTTGTTGCGTTTGTGCGGTTATTGAGACGATGACGTGTAACTGTTCAGCCAATCGGGTAACAGGGCGCAACAATTGCGAGGTCAAATGGTAATTTCGATCGGGGTCGGATTTCAGTCTTTGGGTAGGTCTTGTGTCGTGTGTTTGTGTAATATAGTGTTGTTTTGTGCCACGCCTTTTTCCATATCCCGACGTTATACGCATTCAGACGGATTTAATGTAGGTTTTTTAAGGATATTATGGACGATGGCATGTTTATCAGATAGGAATTGGCCATGAAGAAATGATGAGTTAATGAGATGTAATAGATAAGGAACAAGATAAAATATTGAAGGAGAGATAGCGCTAAAATTAATAGAATCAGCCGGAGAGGAGGAAATTCTGAGGGAAGATATCATGATAAGAATATATGCAAGATGTATTTGCGAGATTGAAGTGAATTGTAGAGACACACAAGTATGTGTAACAGGGATATTGGAAGAGGGGAGTTTAGATTGAACAGTTAGGACTTTATTAGTGAAATAAGAAGATAATTGAGAGGCAGTTAGATTAGATAAAGAGGAGTTAGATCGAGAACCAGTGAGAGAATTTAGAGTTGTCCAAAGAGACTTAGGGGATCGGTAGAGCGAAGAGAGATGGGAGAAGTAATTTTGTTTCGCTGCAGACAAGGCCGAGATATAAGAAGAGCGGGAAACAGAGAAGGAAAACCAATCAGATAGATGAGATGTACGTTTCCAGATTCGTAGAAGTGAACGTTGATGTCTTTTCAAAAGACGAAGTTGAGAGTTAAACCAAGGAGGAGAAGAATTAGCTGTATTGCGACGGATAAGTAAAGGAAACAAAGAGTCACTGATTTTAGATAAAGCAGAAGATATGTGGGGATAGATGTCCGAAGGATTCAGGAAATAAAACGTTTGCAGAGGTATTAAGGAATCAAGTAATAGGTAAAACTGCATCGGATCGAATTCTTTAAAGTTGCGATAGGCAATCAAAGCAGGAGTATGAGGAGACAGCGAGGCAAGACAAGGAAGAGTGGTAAGAAGAATACTATGGTCAGACAAAGAAGGATCGGAAGGAAAGACAGTTACATTGGAGGGGGAATTGTCGGTATTAAGGACAGGCGATGGGAAAAGGATAAGATCTAAGGAATGACCGGAGATATGAGTAGGCGAGGAAACAGGATAGAACTGTTGTGTGTGTGAGTGTATGAGCGCCATAACACTAGGGACGTATATGTTATTGCGTGACCTGTCAAGGTCACAGGCACTTGTGTGTGCGTTCATGTATGTGTGCGTGCTAGTCAGTGTGATTCGTGTTGCGGACCTGCGAGGTCATAGTGTGATCGTATTGTGTGGTGGTTGTGTGTGTGCATAGAAAAGAATTATGTCAAGGGCGTTTTGATTGTGCTGAGTAAAACATAACATGGCGCAGTCAGTAGGACCCGAACCTACGCTCCCAAAGGGAATCTGATTTCCAATCAGATTCGAAAAAACGTGACCCACATTGGATGAGGCGCCATCTCCCCGTATTGTCACGCTGGCGGAGCATAAACCCCAATCCTCCAATCCGTGCTGCATCTGTTTCCAGCACAGTTTCCCTCGATGAGCTGTAAAACCCGAGACTGGGAAGTTCGATCAACGCCTTCTGCACGGCTTTCATCGCTTTCGTGTGTGCTTCAGTCCAATTCCACTCATTTTTCGGTTTTAACAAATCCCGTAACGGTGATGAAGCTGTAGAAATGTTTGAAGAAAAATTTCCCAGCTGGTTAACCAGGCCCATGAAAGATCTCAAGTCAGTGATGCTTTCTGGCACTGGAAATTCAGCAATGGCTTGAACTTTTCGCTCGTCGGCTGTTTAGCCTGTATGATCTATGCAGTATCCGCAATAATCCACGCCCAAGCAAGAAAACTTGAATTTTTCGGCGTTGAGAGTAATGCCTGCTGAGTCACAACGCTGTAGCACAGACCAGACGCGCGCAAGATGCTCATCATAGGCGCCGTCATACACAAGTATATCGTCGACGACTTTACATACTTGAGGCAGGTCACCCAAAGCTGCGTCACCTCGCCTGTTGTACTCGTCTCCGCTTAATACCAGTCCCATGACCGCTCGCTTGAACTTGAAACGTCCCCATGGGGTGATGAAGCAAGTCAGATGCTGATCATCTTAATGTATGGGTATTTGGAAGTAACCAGATTTTGCGTCCAGTGTCGTCAGAAATCGGGCTTCACCGGCGATCGATGATACGACGTCAATTGGTGATTTGACTGTATAGGTAGTTCGTTTCACATACCGGTTGAGTTTCGTCAAGTCAACGGTTAAGCGACACCCTATTGTCGAACCATCTCTGGACTTCTTGGCGACTGGAACCATGGGATGACACCATGTCGTTGGTTCATGCACTTTTTCTATTACTCCACTGATCTGCAGATCGTTTAATTGCTTCTCAATAGCATTTCTGAAACATAAAGGTATTTGCCTAGCTGCGGTGATGGCATATGGCACAGCTTCTTCTTTTAACTCGATGCGCATTGGACCTCCCTGCATGTTGCGCAAGATACTGTTTGACTGCTCAAACACATCTGAAAATGTGTCTATCATTGCACGTCGGTGCTCACGACGCTCCGCTGCAGTTGGTGGTCGCCTCAGCTTTCACACTGGACGCTGTCCCATTTTGCTTCGGTGTGTCTGATCCGTCTTTTTGTGATCGTGGATTGGTACGGGTATCTTGGATATCCCCGTAAACAATGCCTGTTTTCCCACCGACAGAATTTGTCGGGGAAATGATACGGGCAGTATTTTCAATTTTACTGCGTCTTGCCACGAAAGCAGTGAGCCTCTCAGGTCCTTGACAATGTACAGGCATGTGTTTACAGCTACGTCACCTACTACAGCTACATCACTGTGACGTCAGAACAACCTATGCATTTCAGTCTATGCCCGTCTGCACCGAGGAGGATATCATCCGGTTGTTTTCAACTGCTGCGATACAGCCCCACACGTCTTGCCATTGATGCACTGATGACTGACACTGCGGCACCCGTGTCAGCTATACACACCATGGGATAACTCTTCCCAGAAATATGCTCCACATGGACCGTTATCGATGGGATATCTTTACGCTGACCCGTGGCACCGACGTTCACGTCCGACACTATTATATGATGCACTGATCTGCCTTTGTTCGTAGAGGGAGACTTCTGCCGGGGCGCAGACTCGTACCGGCTGCGTCAGCACTTCTCATAGTGCCCTTTCTTTTTGCACTTCCGACACTCCGCGTTGAGGGCAGGGCACATCTTTGCATCCTTGTGTTTATTGTGGCCGCATCTTGTACATCTGTTTGCTGGACTGGATTGATGCTCTGCGGAACGTTGCCTCTGTTTGTAGCTGGACATTTTGTTGATACTGCGTTCTCGCATCACTGCGGCATTCTCTTTTGCGGTTTCGCTACTGCGGCAAATGGCAATCACTTCTTCCAGCGAGAGATCTTTCTGACGAAGCAATCGATGAAGCGCTTCTTCGTCAGCGATGCCCATGACTATTTTGTCTCTGTTTTTGTCGAGTGCTTTGTCGAGTCTTATTTTGTCGAGTGTTTTTTCCGAACATTCAGTGCAGAAATCACACAATGCCATCGACTCTTTGATGCAGCACAAGAAGTTGTTGAAGGATTCTCCGTCCTCTTGCTTTCTCAGGAATAACTCTCTGCGATCAATAACAATGTTTCTTTGGTTGCGCAGATATGCCTTCATCTTATTCACGCATTCCTCGATGTTGGGGTGACTGCCAGTCCGTACCGAAGTATTCTTGACCACTCTTCGTCCACTAGCGATACAAGCACTGCTCTTTGCTCCTCGTTCGGGAGATCATTCAGCTTGCACAATAATGCGTAAGCTTCAAACTTGTGCTTCCAATTATCGAATTCCTTCAGGGACACTGAGGACGACAGAAACGGTGCTGGTGTGGCTGATGCCGGTGCACGTTGTTTGCTGTCAGAGCGTTTCTCATCGGCTGACATTGCTCTTTGCTGGGCTGGGCTGACTGAGATTTTCTCCAGTATGTTTGTCAGTCTCTCTTCTCGTGCGGCTGCCTGCCTTTGAAGTTCAGCATTGGCTGCCATTTTTTGCGCCATAATCTCTGTGAGTTTTACGATTGATGCTTTCATCGTTGTAGCTTTTGCAGCTCACGAATTCACAAAACCACAATTATATATTCACAAACACGATGTAGTCTTCACAAACTTCAAACAGATTCAGGAAGATTCACCGTCTACTTATCCCGGAAAGATTGCGCAAAGATACCTTGAAGACTGCATGATGCCCATCTTGGTATGGTAAAAACAAAGCAACGTGCCAGGCAAACCGTGTTTTGGCCCGGTATCGACAACGATATAGAAAATGCCATATCGTCGTGCAGCGCGTGCCACAAATATTTGCCCAGCCAGCCAAAAGAACCACTGTTGCAAGAACCAATGTGCTCTAGGGTATTTGAGCATGTGGCGGCAGACTACTTCCACCATGCGGGACATGCATATCTGGTTTACGTGGATCGGCTATCTGGTTGGCCAATGGTCTCGTCATGCCAGCGAAAAGCATCAGCGAGAGAACCGGTAAGTTCGCTGAGATAACATTTTGCGGCCGTGAGAGTACCAACGGTCCTACATAGTGATGGTGGACCGCAGTTCAAAGCACGTCGAACCCGTGATTTTTTCACCGATGGGGAGTGAGACACATGATGTCGTCGCCATATCACCATCAAAGCAATGATGGCCTGGCTGAGGCTGCGGTCAAATCTGTGAAGAGATTAGTGCAGAAAACGACATCGTCAGGCAAGCTGGACACGGACGAGTTTGCTAGAGCAGCGGTCCCCAACCTTTTTTGCGCCACGGACCGGTTTAATGTCAGACAATATTTTCAGGGACCGGCCTTTGAGGTGTGGCACATAAATACAACAAAATAACATGATATGACCTGCATGAAAACTGTTGTATTTTCTAAATATAACGCTAATGATAAACACAAATTCACTCTACCCGTTTGCTTCAACAGCGTCCTCTTAACATCGCAACAACAGCATAACAAGAGTAACGTCCTCTCTGCCCATGACACACTCTGGTCGCTATGATAACGTTTAAACATGCCTTCAAAAAAAGATACACCACAAATACAAAGTGCATGAAAAAAACTCACCACAACGCTGAATCAGTGTGAGCCCTGAACTTGTTTTTCTGCAACCAGGCGGTCCCATCTAGGGGTAATAGGAGACAATGACACCCGAAGTGTGTGGCTTATGTCCAGTCTACTTCGTAATTTGGTTTTGGTCGCCGTCACTGCAGAAAACCCCGCTTCACACAGATAGGATGTCGGAAATGGCAATAGTGTTTTCAGTGCTGCTGTGGCAATCTCAGGGTATTCCGCCATGACTTTAATCCAGAACACCGGCAGAGTTGTTGTCTCGAACATACTTTTAAGGCCGCCGTCATTTGCGATCTCCAGCAGTTGATCTTCTTCTTGTACAGACATGTTGGATTCACCTGGTTTGTTGAGAAATGGGTCACGGATCCATTCTTTGGCAGTTCGTGGATCGTTAGTGGTTGGGAAGTAGCGCTCAAACTCTTTCAATAGCAAAGACAGGTGATCGTGCACCAGCTGGGAGAATGAAGGCTCAGACTCAGTCTCTTCCAAAACCCCTGCTAATGTTTGAAACATGTCAAATATACGAGCTACAAAAGACAGCCCTCGTACCTCTGTTCACGCGCTGTCCCCACAAATCCAATTTGGCTTTAAATGCTGCTACTTTATATGCCAACTTGAAGACAGTTGTCATTTTCCCCTGGAGTGACAGATTAAGTTCATTGAGCAGGCTGAATATGTCGCACAAGTAGGCAAGTTTAGCGACCCATTCCTCGTCACTGAAATGTGCAGCCAGCGGTGACTTTTTTCTGAGAGAAATCTCTGCAGCAGCTCCCGTAATTCAAACACTCTGGTCAGCGATCTCCCTCGGGATAACCATCTTATTTCTGTGTATAAAAGAAGGCGTCTGTGCTCCATGTCCATCTCCTCACAAAGTTGCTCGAACAGGCGCGAGTTAAGGGCGTGTGCTTTGACGTAGTTAATAACTTTAATGGCATCATTCAATACGCTGTTAAGTTCCGGTGGCATTTTTCGGCTAGCCAGCATTTCCCTGTGAATGACACAATGTGTAGACTCACATTCAGGTGCAACCTCCTTAATCCGAGCAGTTAAACCAGACAGCCGTCCGGTCATGGCAGCAGCTCCGTCTGTGCATATGCCGACACAAAAGGACCATTTCAGTCTTCCTGATATATAATCATCAAGGTACATGAATAGTTCTGCGGCCGTGGTTTTGGTTGGCAATGACAGTGCACATAAAATATCATCATGCACATCCTCCTGATGAACATATCGCACATAAACGAGTAGTATTGCCTTGTTGTCAATATCTGTAGACTCATCAACCTGGAGTGCATAACATGGTGATGTATTAATCCTCTCCAGCAATTGAGCAATTCTCATGGCTGGGCCTTTTCCCCTTCGCAAAGAAACTTTCCAAAGACGTTTGTTTTTTACTCATTTTGCTGGCTCCTGGGTTTCACGTGACCGAGAAGAGCGCCTTGACCTGCGTCAAAAGTGACATAGACGGATGTTACAGAGAATCGGGTAATTTTTCAAAATATAACATCGTTCAGATTCCGAAATCAATAAAACGGAAGCAATGTAAGTCATTTATTATTTCTGTGCGGCCCGGCACCAAACGACCCACGGACCGGTACCGGTCCTCGGCCCGGGGGTTGGGGACCACTGTGCTAGAGGACTACTGGAGCTACGGAATTCATCGAGAGCAGATGGAAAGTCGCCGGCACGGATCCTGTTTGGACACCCCATCCGATCAGCTGTTCCTGCTCATCGCTCAGCTTTCTCCGTCGAATGGAAAGAGGCCGACGAGGAGTATGACAAGCGGGTCAATGAGACGCGCACCAAGCAGACCGCGGACCAAGCAGCATTATGATCCAGGTGCAAGAAAACCTCGTGGACTGCGAATAGGGAACCACGTTAGCATACAGGACCCAGACACCGGGCGGTGGGACAGATGCGGAGTGGTAGCAGCCATCGGTAACCACCGTGATTATATCATACGTTCACCGAGTGGACGATCCCTGCGTATTAACCGACGATACTTGCGGTTGTATTTTCCTCTCATTGATGCAAACACCAACGACAAACGTATGGACGTTGAGAAGCTGCCTGCAGTGTCGGAGGAAAGCAAGACGTCTGCAGAAGATGAGCAATACCCGCAACGTCGGTCAAGTCGACAACGTCGGCGCCCTGATCGCTTACAAGCTCGGTGGGGCAAGAAGACTTACCATGATTGAAGGGGGAGGTGTTGTGTGTGTGAGTGTATGAGCGCCATAACACTAGAGACGTGTATGTTATTGCGTGACCTGTCAAGGTCACAGGCACTTGTGTGTGCGTTCATGTATGTGTGCGTGTTAGTCACTGTGATTCGTGTTGCGGACCCGTGAAGTCATAGTGTGATCTTATTGTGTGGTGGCTGTGTGTGTGCATAGAATAGAATTGTCTTAAGGGCATTTTGATTGTGCTGAGTAAAACATAACAAGAACAAACCATGAGAGTCTAAGATAGTTAGAAATTGAGAAGCAAGGACATTAGAGCTAGGCGAGTCCACCCAAAAGTTGAAATCGCCTAGGATAATAAAGCGATTAGAGAAAGAGGATATGATGCAGTCGAGGAGAATAGGAAATTCAGTGAAAAAAAGAAGAGCAAGTGCCAGGATGATTATGGCGATAAATAATGGTGATACAGAACTTCGGAGAAGGCGGTGAAAGTTGTAGAGCAAGGAATTCAAAGGATGAGAAAGAACAAAGAGACGGAAAAGATAAGACTGAAACATGTAGAGATTTAGAGAAAATGCAGCCCAGTCCACCACCGGAAGACTTGGTATTTGACCTAGATTTGTGTAGGAAGGAGTAACCTGTGGGAATGTTAGAGGAGAAAGAAGGAATGTCGGAGTCAAAGAGCCGTGTTTCAACAAGACACAAAATTGCGAAATAGTGGAGGGCTAGGATATGGCAGAGATGAGTAGTTTTTTGCGACAGGAACGAATGTTAATAAATCCAATAGGAATATTAGACCAAATAGAGGAACTAGACAAGAAAGAGCGATTAGAGGAATGCTTAGGAGATGATGCTTGGGAGGCTAGTCAGGTGGAAGAGGGGGAAGGAGAGACGGACGGACCGGAGGACATAGTGCGGAGCCGGATATAATTTCTTACAGCCAAGAAAGAAGGACAAGAAGAGCTAAAAGATTAATGGTTATGTGGACGCAAAGACGAAGCACAATTGTTGCACCTTTCAGGTGCTGAGCGGTCACAGTCACCAGACCTATGACGGCCTGCACAATGACCACACATCACCCGACGTGTGCAGTGTGTTTCTTTGTGGCCGAGACCGGAACATCGACCACAGTGAGGTACCCAGTAGCGATCGTAAACCTGGCATGAACGCATCTCGATGAAGAGACGGTCACCGGAATTTTTGATGACTGAATGCACAGCTGGTGAAACAGACAAAACACCATGTGATATATCATTACGAGGAGTGGTGAAAAAAAGTTTGATCTCCTAGTCAGGCACAGATGACAGACAGTATTTTTTTGCTTTAGTGAAGAAACGAAAGAATCAGAAGAAATGTTGGGAGGAATGTCAGCCATAGTAATCTTCGGGCGAAGTTGCGTGGCAGTCGGCAGTGAGACTTCAGCGTCCGGCATGACCATGCGAACACGATCGGCAGCCTTTTTGGCTGTAGCGGTGGAGTCGCAGCGCAGCACCAGTCCGCCATTGACAGCAGGGCGCGAGGCAGACACCGGAATATCGCGCAGAGCCGGAGCAACAGACGATGTCGAAATGGGCGAGCTAATCTTTGACTTTAAAACCACAGTATGTGACTGTTTTTGTTGATGAGTCGGTCGTGGAGTGGCAGAGGAATCCTGTGGTGACTGACGTAGTTCATTTAGAGTGCCCTCAATGGTCTGCAGGCGCTGGCCAAATGAAGAGAAATCTCCAGCCAACTGGATCGCGAACTTAGCTCCACCAAGACAGGGAGAACACACCCAATTGACAATTTTCAGTAGGTCCGTCCTAATACCAGATAGAGAGGCACATTTGGCGTGGGCCCGTGAATCACGTAAGTTGCATCCAACCCATTTGGCAGTCTCACCGGCGGGAGATTTACAAATACAGCATTAAAACATTGCGCAAAGTGGGAGTCAAGTGAGAAACAACCAAAGCAATTCAAAACAATTCAAAAACAAACTGAATAATCACCCAGCGACAAGAAGTAGTAGGAGACTACAACACTTTTTGACATATGACGTCATACTCCCCCTTGCCCCCTCTGACGTCACCCCCTCTGACGTCACCCCCTCTGACGTCACTCTTAACCTAACTTAACTTGACTTTTTTTCTCTTTATTTTATTTTATTTATTTTATTTTTATATTCATTTTATTATTATTTTTGTCAATAATTTTTTTTCTGTATTCTATACCTAACCTAACCTAACCTAACCTAACCCTACCCAACCCAACCTAACCCAACCTAACCCAACCTAACCTAACCCGACCCAACCTAACTGATATATTTCTCTATTATATACCTAACCTAACTTTCTTATTTCTTTATTCTATACCTAACCTAACCCAACCTAACTTTTATTTTTCTTTATTCTATACCCAACCCAACTTTTATTTTTCTTTATTATATACCTAACCTAACTTTTTTATTTCTTTATTCTATACCTAACCTAACCCAACCTAACATTTATTTTTCTTTATTCTATACCCAACCCAACTTTTATTTTTCTTTATTATATACCTAACCCAACTTTTTTTTTTCTCATCCTTCCTTTCTCATTATATATTTCTTATTATATTTATTCTTTATTATATGCCCAACCTAACTTTTTTCCTTTATTTCTTATTCTATTTTATGTCACGATACTCATTATATCGGGAAACGTGTTTTGGATGACAAATAGTACACTTATGTTGTCGTGACGCGACGTTTTCGTAAACATGTCACGTACAACAGGTCCTTCCACAGCATCCAGTAAGTCGTCGATAATGACCATGCAACCATTACCGTGTGTATGTTTGCGAAAACGTTGCATCACGACAACATGAGTGTACTATTTGTCACCCAAAACACGTTTCTCAAGTCCCCCAACTACCGGAAAATCAGTCTAAATACAAATTATTATGTATTTTTCCGTAATTTTTTAGATCAAACACCACTGCGCGCATTTGCTCAGTAGTACATGCCAGATAATATCAGATTCATTATGGATGTTTATAGAGACGTAATGAAGAAAATGTACGGTCATTTGCTTGTGGATTTGCGTCAACAAACTGACAACAGACGTGTGCGTAGCAATGTGTTGGAACAACCCATAATAGTTTATCTTCCCGCTTTGAGGTATAAATAGCACATATAGTTGAACAAGTGAATCGTTTGTCAACATGTCGTCGATGTTGCAACGCTGTTGTCCGACAATCGAATCACCTCCGCGTCTCGCACACCGTCAACAAAAAGCCGTTCTCAACACGTACGACCAGCTCTGATACGGGCTATTTGTGAAATTTGTCATAACCTGTTGCAAGACCGCGTCCCTTTGGAAAGAGAACAAAAGCGTCGCCTATCCAAATACAAGAAGATACTGCGTAAATTGGGTGACAAACGTCCGTCACCGAAGAAAAAACAACGAGTGTTGGTGCAAAGCGGAAATTTTTTATCCGCCCTTATACCCGTGGTTGCATCGGTTATAAGCTGTATACTGTCTGCAAAGTAATGAACGCCTTCCCCTCTGATGGTTATCATATCGTAAGTCACATATTATGAAATGCAAGGTCGAACCATGGCCCCTCTATAACCACACCCCCTCTATAACAAATTCTCAACAAGTCTACAGGGAATGCCGAAGCGAAACGGATCGAGTACATCAACGCCTGGCGTTCTGAACAGTCCGCTGCTCCTGCTCCGTCTGTAGAGACTGATAAATGGCTCCAACTTGTACCGTCCAGCTATATATAACAGGCACACTTCGTGCTTTCCCAATTGAGTAATGTGCTGAGATGGAACAACAACACCGGTATCATTTATCTCAATCACGCACGAATTCCTCGGAGCAATATTGTCGATATGGTAAACTATATCGTTCGACGTCGTAAAAGTTTTCCCGAGCCAACAGGGTGGGCACAGCTGCGACAATTGATTGAGTCGTTGAATTTACCGCGAGAAGTTGCCCCGAATATTCACGGGCAGCGAGTTTCGACAGTTGGCCAACGATCGGCAAATATCCCGCGCAAATGGATAATAGGTTGATTTTTTTCGCAAAGAACCAAACAACTCCATCGTCAAGTACGTAAGCGCTTCGTACACAATACATACATCTCCACTGGACTAAATGTTACATGGCAAGCTGATTTGTGCGATGTTTCACGTCTGCGTGGGCATAACACACAAGTACGTTATTTGTTGGGTGTAATTGACGTGTTTAGCAGACAAGCATATGTGCGTGCATTACATAGTAAACGGGGACCTGCCGTGGCCAAAGCAATGAACCATATTCTCACCAACAATTGCACACCGATGCAAATAATGAGCGACCATGGTGGTGAATTCACAGGGCGAGAATTTCAACGTCTTAATGAAAGAGCACAAAGTGTATCATTATACGACATCTACAATCATACGGAAGGCGTGGATGATTGAGCGATTTTTCCGTATTCTGCTCTCGCTGTTACACAAGTTTATGACCGAAAACAACACAAAACACTTTGTCTAAAATCTACCTCAATTGGTGAATTTGTATAACAGCACTGTACATAGATCAATCGGTATGGCACCTCGCGCTGTAAATTTATCAAATCAACAATTGGTCAACATATTGTCGCGCAAAAAACAAACACCAAAGCTTCGCGTAGGCGATCATGTGCGAATGTTTATACCGAAAACTCTGTTTGAAAAAGGATATCGACAGACATTTAGCAACGAAACGTTTAAAATTGATTCCATATACAAACGTCGATCAATTCCCATGTATAAGCTGTGTGATGATGGAAATTCGATTACCGGGACATTTTACTATCAAGAACTTCAACGTGTTTGAATACAACATGAATATTGTATTGTATAGTACATTGTCTTTGCGACCGTTTAAGTTAACCCGTTTTATATAAATAGGGCATTTCAAGTATGATTGAAAATTATTCTATTCACGCCTCTACCAAACATCGACTTGGCTATCCCGATTTAATGAGTATCGTGACATGAAATAGAATAAGAAATATAGGAAAAAAGTTAGGTTGTGCATAGAATAAAGAATAAATATAATAAGAAATATATAATAAGAAAGGAAGAATGAGAAATATAAAATATAAGTTAGGTTAGGTATATAATAAAGAAAAATGAAAGTTGGGTTGGGTATAGAATAAAGAAAAATAAATGTTAGGTTTGGGTTAGGTTAGGTATAGAATAAAGAAATAAGAAAGTTAGGTTAGGTATATAATAGAGAAACATTTAGGTTGGGTCGGCTTAGGTTAGGTTAGGTTGGGTTGGGTAGGGCTAGGTTAGGTAGGGTATAGAATACAGAAAAAAATAAAAAAAATAATAAAAGAAAATAAAAAAATAAAAAATTATGATACAAAAATAATAAAAAGAGAAAAAGGATAGGTTAAGTTAGGTTAAGAGTGACGTCAGAGGGGGTGACGTCAGAAGGGGTTGACGTCAGAGGGGGGGCAAGGGGGAGTGTGACGTCATTTGTCACAAAGTGTTGCAGTCTCCTACTCATGTGTGTATATGCATGCGTGTGTCTTTGTTTTTCAGATTCGCTATTGATGTATCATTGTTGTGGTCCATATTTGAAGCGATTATCCCAGACCTATATTCTGACAATGAAAACAAAAACAGTGACATTAAATCAAACAATTATTTTATTGAGCAAACATATTTATTTAGTTAATTTGTGTTTGAACTTCTAATTTGTGTTTTTAGTTCATTCTATTTTCATGTTCACATGTATGGGTTGCACTCGTATATATATGCCGTTAAATTTCGCTAAATTTGTAATTATGCTCGTGTTTCCAGATCAAACTGATTCGGCATCCCTGGCTGTGTTTTGTTCGTCTCACTGGAACATTGTGTGACACCAATTTCGTCGCAAGCTTAGTGATACCAAGACGCCTCATAAAATATTTACTATATTTAAATTTATTAATGTATAATTTTGATTTATCAATATCTAATTATGAAAATGTTCTCAAACAGCGGGTGCGTCATTTATGTAGAATTAATTAAGCTCCCGAGTAGCTCAGTGGTTTGGGCGCTGAACTCCCGTGTCAGAAGTTCGTAGTTCGATTCTTGGCTCGGGTTCTTTCATCAAAACCTCCGCTTGAGTCTACCGGGGGTCACCACTGTAAATGGGCGCACAATGGGGGCGCCATATAGTCTAAACTGTCTGGTGCGACAATAACAACAACATTGTAATTGTGTGCTATTTTTCAATAACGGAATAATTTTGTTCTAAATATGTTAAAATATTATATACAGTATTAATAATGTGTACAAACTAATGTTTTAACTATTATTTT